>OMKZ01017269.1:94502-108883 GCA_900302535.1 Neoniphon sammara
AAAAAAAAAAAAAAAAAAAAAAAAAAATAGAAGTCAGCTGGATTGGATTCTCTAAATTGCCCATGGGTAGCTTGAATATGAACACTGTATCTGTACATCTGTGTTAGTCGTCTTCCTGTTTTCTGCTCAATGTATGTTGGGATTGGCTCCAGCCCCTCACAGCCCGCCTGAAGAGCAGTAAGCGGGTAAAAAATAGAAAATTAATTGGATCCACATACTGTATGAACAACTGCTTTCTGAGCTATATTATATGAATTATATCTGACCTATTTTTGAACTATGAGATGGAACCTTCAGATTCTGGGGTCACAGTGTCTCTTGACTTTTGGTTTTTTTTTTTTGGTTCTGGACTCATCTTGCATATTTACTCAAGTGGACTGAATATAGATTTAATTTCTTCTTATTTTTGATACATGTAGGCTACTGTATCTCTTGAGATTCTCCATAAGCCAGCTTTCAAAAGTGAATCCAAGCAACACGGGGAGTTTCAAACCACATAACAAGACAACACCCGAGTCAAAAAAAGTCATTTCGCTGACTGACTGACTTTTAGATTTCCCAGTGGGCATTGGGTGGAGAAGGAAGAAAAACAGGCACAACCATACTCGTTCTCTTATCTATCTATCTATCCTTTTCCATGTCTGCTTCTACCACACAAACACACACACACATACAAAATAACTGATCATGCCAATGCATTTCTGTGACAAGCACCTTGCTGAAGTGTCCTTGAGTAAAACAGTAAACTGCTACTCACACTAAATAGGAGTGGTAGCTAAATGCCTTAAATGCAAATTTTTGCTAGGCAACAGTTGTGCAGCATTTTACCACTGAACAATATGCACTTTGTGGCTGTCTGGGGGAAATAAAAAACAAGCTAAGTGGTGAAACATTTTTGAAAGGTCACTGACTTGGTCTTATAAACCTTAGAACCCTATTGCATCTGCAGTCCACTGACTGATAAGCTGTCGTCCAAAGGCTAAATGTTTTCACTTTAACAGTGAGTGAGAAGTCATTATCTGATTCTTGTGGTTTATTTGTAACAACTGACTTGAGGGTAAACATTTTGCATACCCAGTAGGTCCCTGATTTGCTTATGAGTGACTCTCATTTCAGCCCAAAAACTCATTAGAACCTCATTCAGTACAGTGACAGTGAAATTATCTGTCAGCCTGTATGTTCAGTGCATTGTGAACTATGCCCTAAAACAATCAGATTGAAATTACATTTCAGTCTAGCAGGAGCAAGAGTGTATTCATGCATGGCAGAACCTCCAGACAAGGTCATGCAGACGAACATGTGATCCTGTGTAGTGCATGAAATTAATAAATCAGAATTAGGGTTTCCATTCTTGATAGGTAGAAAATGGCACTAACAAAGCAGTGGTTCAGGGGTCCAATCCCTTTACCAAGAGGGTTTTCGGGTTTAATTCCAACTGGATTCACCTATAAAAAATATAAGCATGGTGCTGAAGAGTTCTTTGCCCAGGACTGTCCAGTAAATGGCAAATGTTCTATGATTCGCTGTCCGTGGTGCTGAAATCTGAGTGACACTCAAGACCTCAACTATTCTGTTGCTGTTTGACTGAGGCACCACCGGTTCCCCTTCACTCTCAGCCTCATTAGCCTCCTCCCAAACTGCTATCTCACACCGCCCACTGATTAATATACATCTGTCTGTGGAGACTGAGATACTGCCTGCATATCATAAAACCAGGGGACAGGATTGCCATTATTTCCTGTTGGCAGTGGGGAAGCTCTCCTCTATTTAACCATGTTTAAAACAGCATATATGGCCACTCACAGAAGTGCACTGGATTTGTATGCATGGGGTGAGCATAACTCGTAGATCAAAGTTAAAGAGGAGATTAATTTAATGGTTATTCTCGGTGAGATAAGAGATGGCCAGATGATGCACTTGATGAGTTTCCTCTGAGTAAATCATTGGCCCTTAACATGGTCTGGGACTAATTTTGTTTGCTTGTATCTAGAAAGTCATAAAGTATTTTTATTTTTCAGGGGAAGATTTAATTCATGCTTCAGATTGTACAAATATAGCCTATTCTTCACATTCCTGAAAATGTGCATTATACAAAAAAGCTCTAAGGTAACAAATACCTTGAGGAATGCTCCATTGTCAGTTTTTCTCTCATATTGATAATCATTTTAAGAGAGAAGGACTCACTCCTTCCAGTTGGCTCAATTTTGAATGAAGCATTTGACTTTTACAACCTTATCTAAAAGTTTTTCAACGCATTGATCCACTAATGGATTGGGCTTGCAGCAAAGTTAATCTTTGATGGGACAGAACCATGTAACTATCACACAAATAATTCACTTTGATAGATTTTTTTTATTCCCACAAATATCAAATACAGATATAGATTATAAGCTTGCTGCCCCACTACTGCTGTGTGGCTCATGCACCTCTAAGAAGGGTGGCAGTGTCAATCAGTGGTTAAAGGGACCATCCCCTTATTATAAGGTCATAGACCCCTGCAGGAGCCCCTGTGTGTCCACCAATAGTCACTTGTCCTGTTGCAGTGCTTTTGAGCAAGTTTTTGAATGTTTCACTCACTCACTAATTACTTTGGATTAGAGCATTATCTAAATGCTCAAAATTTATCTAAATGAACTGTTTGGAAAATCTCCAAGTTCTAATGCAATTAGAAACATGGTGTGTCTACTTCCACTGTCATCATAAATAGTTTCCATGAAAAATGTGCTCCTGTTTTGCTCTGATGTAAACTGATTTGAAAACATATATAGAGCATGATCTACTCTCAAAATGCCTTTGATATTGTGGTTTCTAGCCTGTTTTTATTGCAGTAATGGCTATGACCTCAAGGGGCTCAGATGAGTTTGTGAAGAATGCAATTAACACGAGCTTGGTGGGGGATGACAAATCAATTCTCTAGGGAGCGTTCTGGGTGTTGGATTGGAAAACCTTCCCACATTCATCTCGTATAACATTAAGACAGCATCAAGTAATGAGCAGATTGACCTTTTGACATAGCAATAACAACTAGAGAGAGCTTTAAAGTTTAAGAGCATGTGTTGTATACCATATCACATGGGCTAAACACACATATAATGGCTCTGGGATGTTGTGAGTCAATCCACTTGAAAACCTTTGGCTGTTTTTGTATCTCAACGCCTCTTATTGAAGCTTACCATGCAGCAAAATGCATGTCATAGCTTTGACACTCTTAATATTGAAGGTTTCATTCTCTGTGTAGCTCAGCAGGTAGAGCAAGACACTTGGGGTTCTATTCCCTTTATACTTCAATAGGTATAACTAGACACTAAACCTGACTGGATTAGGCGCTCTATTCCCTTTCAAATGGGTAAAGGAATGGTACTAACACCACAAGAGAGGTTAAAAGGGTTTGAGTCCCATGGGGCCCCCCATGTGAACAATGTATGCACTCTTGTCACCAAGTGTGAAGCGCTCGGCTCTTTCCGTGTCTCAACGCCTTCTCATTAACATTCCGCACTTGTGGGTGTGATGCTGAAAGGATCTCCGGCGCGCCGAGCGGAGACGCGCAGTGTCCCTGTGCGTTTAGAGAAGGTATCAGCTGCCGGCAGGAGGGGAGCGACGAGGAGGAGGAGCGGAAGAAGAGACAGTAAATCTACATTGTAGGAAACCATTCCTTCACTGCTGGGGCAAGAGCCCTTTCACTGATAGCCACCTGCAGAAAACTGTCCGTTTTTGCGGTGAATTTCCCCAAGGCTAGAAAGTCTCCAATATGTGTCGGATCTAACGTCTGTGGAGAAAACAAGGAATATCGGGCTCCCTGGTGGATGTGGACACTTAAATTGTGGACATGAAAAAGATAGTGAATTTATCCGTTTTATTTCTGCTGGTTTTATGGGGCTGTGCGCTCGGAGGCTCTCCCAGTGTTCAAATTGGTATGTAGCCTATCCATTGGTTCAAACAAATAAATGGTTTTAAACGGAGCGCCTTATTGCCAACGACTGTGTGCATACTGCTTAAGAAAATGGATTCAAATACGCATCTTAAGATAGAAATCTGTACGAGTACATGCTATTTTGTGTCTCTTTCAGGGGGACTCTTTCCAAGGGGCGCGGATCAGGAGTACAGCGCATTTCGGATAGGAATGGTTCAGTTTGGCACCTCGGAATTCAGATTGACGCCTCACATTGACAATCTGGAAGTGGCGAACAGTTTCGCTGTTACCAACTGTTGTAAGTGGAAAAAAGAAAAAAATATTTTTTTTTTCAGTTTTGCTGTGAAAAACATTTCCGTCGGTTGTGCATGGCATCTATGACATACTGTCCATACTGTGCGTTTAATTAAGCGAGTTTGGAACAGTGTATCAGTGATTATTTGATGAAGATGTAGTATATGTCTAAGATGCTTAATCTATAGCCCACTCTGTTAAATATGAGGAGAATGTAAGATCGGTAGTTCAGAATGAAGGAACACCGTGTTGGCAAGGGAAAGTTGGTTTCCACAGTAACAGTCAGTCACGGCGATGGGAATGTGGCTCATCCATCCCGTTTTCATTCGTTCAGATTCCGAGATCAAACAATAAGGCATGCACTGCAAAAAAAAAAATCGATCTTAACAAGTCATTCCATCTAGCATCTAATCTTAAAATCGTATTTCACCTAAAACAAATGAAGCAATACTCTGCTGGGATGCGATAATTGAATTTATCTCCAATGAAAAATGCAGTTTGTTCCTTCAGTCAAATGTCATTTTCTTGATATCGCCGGTGTGATCTGCCTCATCTCAGCTTGATACAACAGAAACATTTCACTGAACACAAGCGGAGTCATCTCACCCCATGAGCAGAGGATATTCACTCATTTGAAATATATATATATACTCCTCAAGACTCCTGAGTGGCTCGTTTAGATGGACATATTTTGCAGTGCACACTGATGTCACGTATCTTCCCAGCTCAGAAAGAGCGGGGCTCGTCTATTGTTGGCTTGCAAGTCCTTGCACCTATAGAATACATTGAGCATCAGCTGTAGTGACCAGGCGATGCTTGAACGCGCTGTCAAACATTGCATTGTGGATTAGAAGGATACAATAAATAATGACCGAGGCCCTAAACGGATTTTCTCATTGTCGGGGCAGTTCCTTGGGAGCATGGAGAGGCTAATAGCTTGTGGCCATACCTGAATCACGACCCTGTATACAAACATCAGAAGTCCCGATTTGGGGTTACCTCCATCCATCCACCCCACATCCACTTCTGTGAACTGATTGCCCATCACTTCTTGGCGAGTTATCTAATTTTGACAAAACAGGCTACGAGATAAAATTGAGTTATCACTGGGAATCAGATGTAATCAATTCATTTACCACAGCCTCTAAGCTGCTCAGTATTTCCTTTGAAATGGCCACAAGAAGATTCAGCTGTACAGGTTCTGAAGTCTCCTTTTTTAATGGCCACGGCTGGTACATTTCATTAGGCGGTTGCCAAGCGACTGTTCGTTTCAACAGTCCCTCAAACATAAATCAAAAGAGCTTCTGATTGGTGCGCGCATCGGTTCCCATCGATTTCCATTACCATATAAAAGCTTCCGGTTAGGAGAGCCTCAGTGCGCGCGCCACAGCCGTGGTGATGCTGGGATCGAGGAGACGGTGGCATGTCAGGTGTTCATCAGCAGGATGCACAGCGAGGACCACATTAGAGATGGTTCATACACACATGCCATGTTAGTCCTTGTTGGCGACCGACAAAATAGCCTGCCTATGCTGGCAAAAATGCATTTCTTATAGGCTACTGTACCTCAGAATATGTTCAAAGATAGGTTTCAGAATTGCCAAAAATGGCCAAAATTGTATTTGCACACGTGAATTACGTTCGTTGGAAATATATTTTGGACTCTGTAAATATATTTTCTTCAATTATCTGTGCTGGTAACATCATATCCAAAACACACATTACTAAAATATGTCACTAAAATATGTTCCCAATGAATGACATTCTCTCTGTATGGATTGGTCTTGTATCCACTTTATTTCTTTTCTGTCTCTGTTGTTTCCAGTTATGTTGTATTGCCCCTTTTACCCGTTTTGCATCCCCCTCCTACCTATGAAGCTCCTGCAGAGATGATTTATCAGAACAAAGGAACTTGCTTAGTAGGCCAGTTGTTTGAACCGAGTGATGGGATGACAAAAGGTGGGGCAGTTCACCTCTTCTTGAGGGGTTTCAAGTGTGTAATTCAAATGCAATCTAAAAAAACGCACCCTCCTTCAGCTCTTGAAAGTGTTTTTTTTTTTTTTCAAATCTTTTGCTGAAATGTATGAGAAAATGACTAAAACCTGTGTACTGCTGACCGTCTCTGATAAAAACCAGCAGACGTTTTGATTCAACATGGATCTTTGTGATGTTGAACTGACTGTCTCATTGAATGGCAGCTAATAGCCTGAGAGTTTTGTCAATGTTTTCCTCAAGCCCACACCTTGACCCCCTGTATGTGCACATATCTCTGTTCTCCACAAAATGTGTGTGAACCCCTGCTTACGTGATCTGTGGTTTACTACAGTGTGGGAGGATATACTTTTAAACCAGCAGATGGCAGCCTGCCTTACAGCTCTGTTCTTTTCCATCTGTAATTACAGTACTCTAACACAATCACTGTCCATTTGTTAAAATGTAGCTCGAGACATTCATGAGATAGCAAACAGAGGAGAATTATAAGAGAGATGGGAGGTGACGGGCCCAATTCATACCTACAACAGTACCAGTCAATGGTCTGTATCATGGCCTGTTGAGCCTTCAGGATTCCCCACACGCCTCATTATCATCAGGGCAGAGCCATTTCAATAAGGATCTATCACTTACCATGGCATTACATCAGGTGCGAGCCTCCATTTTGGATCCAGCAATATCACATTTGGCATTCAAAGAGTGAAATATGTTTCTGGAATTAAATGCACTTTCATTAGCTCAATCAAAAAGAAAGTATGTGGACCTAGATAGTACAGAAGAGATTTGGAGATACTGCTACTGGTATTTTGGTATTGAAGCTGCTGTTAGTTGAGAGTTTGTGCCACTTTTAAATGTCTTTACATTTTACCATTTTCGCACCACAAAATTACCGTCTTTCCAGCCAAACTATTATTCATATCAAGATGAAAAAGCTCCAGAAACAGCATTCAGACCATCATGTGATATCAAAATTCTTCACTGAAAACCAGACTAATGAAATTCTTTTTAGGGTTAGAAGTTCTTTAAAGTAAAGGGACTGACCCCACCTTTTGAATAGTAGGAGAAACTCTGAGGTACTTTACTGCCTTTAAATGAAAAAGTAGTCTCCAAAAAAGATAACTGAACAGTTAATTAGATTAGATGAGATTTAGATTAGATGGAGTTATTGGTTTCTGTAGAGAAATTTGGACGACAAAGAGCAGATGTTACAGTCCACTCGTACAGTTGACAAGAGACACACTATACACACAAATCTGACATCTCAACCCACAGCCCAACCCATCTAATTCCCAATACATTACACGTACATCAATTAAATTAGCTTATCACCATGTTAAGTGTAAGAGGGCATTCAAAACAGTATTAAAAAGCATTATAAAGCATGGGCAATTAAATGATTAGAGAGCAGGACAAAACAAAATCAAATTTCACTGCAAATTGTACTGTTTCTATGTAGCTGTGGTGAGCGAGGCTTCCATCACATTAGCACACCACATGATCGGACCTTATCCAATATTTAATTAAAGGCCAATATCAGCCCAATATATTGGTCTAACACTTTACAGACATATAGTTTTGTAATTTCTTGCCACTCCAACAGCATACAGCAAAGACATTTTTTTGCAAAGTTTAGGAAATAAGAGAGAACACGTGGACCTGCAAACCTGAGAGATATCATGATGTGGTTGTGCTTGGCCAGTGTTGCAACACACTTCATCAATGCAATGTGTCAGGACTGTGGGAGGGAGAACACATCGCTCAATCAATAACAGTTCATCTGGATAGGCCTGCATTTGCTGCCAACGCCAGGGAAATCATTGTTTTTGTGTGTGTAGTTATAATTGTGCTGTCTAGCTATAGCTATGAATTTGTAAGTATTTACAAACTTCCATGAAAACCATATCTGAGATCTCTCAAAGTGTTGGGAAAAAATAAACCCTAAAACACTGTAACACTACTAAGAAGCAGCTATTGGCAATGTACCTTGCATTCCTGAGTCTATTTTGTTGTTTGGTGGTGCATTTTCTTATTGCTGTAGATAACTGGCCAGAAGAAATTAGATGATGTGATGTCACATTGAGATGTTTCCAACATAAGTCCCATGGGGTTTAATAGCAGAAAAAAAATTAACCGCATATCTAAAACATCAGGTTAAAGTGCCAGTCCCTCAAAATCAAAGAGCAAGAGTTTCTTTCTAGACTCACTAATTTGCACTGATATGTAATAATCACACAGGGAAAAATCCATCACAGAAGAGGCAGATCAATTTCACCACTAACAGTATAGACCAGATAGACCAGAATGCAATGCAGCCATTGCCTAAATCTTTGCAGATCTGTTGTTGGCAGCACAAAATACAATGACCTCTTGGACAACCTTTTTGCAATTTAAAGATGCACCATGCAAAATTGCAGAGGGTCAGTTGAAGTGAGGACAGTTTCAACTGAACTGACAAAAAAACATGCATGAAAATAAGCACAAAATTTGACGGCTGAAGGTACATTGGTTCTCATTTTTACAACCATGAGGACTTCTTAGATGCAACTGACAAAAAACTGTGGAATAAGCACAGAATATGATTAAGGACTCTACATGGTTCTCATCATTTGCCAACTGATACATTACATGCTTATTTCACAGTTTTTGTCAGCTGAGTTGAAATGGTCGTCACTTCAGCCGACCCTCAATTTCGCGTAGTGCACCTTTAAAGAACCAGGTACAGTGCACAAAGCTCTCTCTCTCTACGCTCTCACTTCTTTTTGACTGCCTGGCAAATCCACCTACACATCTACAGCTCAGGGTTGTTGAAAGTCATTCTGGGAAATGTAGGAAATCATCACTGAGTGAGCTAGAAGTGGATGAGACGGGTTGAGGGAAAATGGTTACGACAAAAAAGTGAAGTGCAACACTGAAAATAACTCCTGCAGTCTCAGACTGATGATACATAACAGTGTAAGACTATCCAAGAGCTTTCTTTCAATACAGTCTTTTACATTTACATTATGCTGAATTGTGTGTCCCTCATTGTGTGCGTGTCAATGGGTCTTTCTGCATGCTTGCTTGTGTGTGTGTGTGTGTGTGTGTGTGTGTGTGTGTGTGTGTGTGTGTGTGTGTGTACATCAGCCTTTTTCTCTCTCCCTATATATAATACACAGCTATATTAGGCTCCCATACTTTGATTTTTGATGCTCACCTCTTTCAAAGCAAACCGCTCTTCCTCCTGTGAGACCAACAGCACAGATTTGAGGTCAGTGATGGACAGTAACACATCAAAGTTCTAGTTTTTCATGGTTGAATCACGTCACCCTATAATTTCATGCATCTACATGCATGTGGCATCTCAGGGACGCTCGCATTCAGGCAGCTTGCTGGATGATCAAAAGCGTGAACCAACCATATAGGCACAGCAGCGCATTGGCTATAGCCAATTTATTGTTCACACTTAATTAAATGCATTCTCCTCCGTTTCAGAGGGAGCCGTGAAATATTAAGCAGGCCTGGGAGCTGGCCGGTCAGAAAATGAGGCTAAAGAAACCTCTATGGGCCTTCGCTTGCCCTGAATACAGCCCCCAACCAAGCCCTCTTCACTCTGTCCTCAAAAAACACAAGACTGAGATGGTATCAATTACAGCATGATTCATAGGCTCTTAGCTGGCAGTTGCCTCCTGTCTCATATCAGATGGCTCAGTTCGCTCGCTGCCTCCAAGGCAGCTGGGTCAAGTGCATTTGTGTTCCAAGCAGGGCAAAAAGCAAACTTTTTTTTTTTTGACTGCCAGCCGCAGTAGCTGCTGCGTCCCAAAGTTCAGCATCCAACACTAGCTACGTTTTTACATTAGCACAAGACCTCAAAATGATGGTTGGAGGAGCACAGTGCATTTTCCAGCCCAAACAAAATTTTACAGCATTTGACTGGAGCCTTGAGTTCACATGCTACCGAGGTTGGTTAAGTTACTTTAAAAATGTCCCATTGCTGCATCAAAGCTGTAATCAGTGATATAATCAAAAGGAATAACCCAAATTTTGTGATGTATGCTGATTACTTTAACTTACTTTAAGACTACAGATTTGCATGCAAACAAATTTTCATCTTACCATTTTATAGAGGTAGAACAAATGCTACTATTTAAATGGCCTTCTGAGCTTCATAATTTTCTTCTTTAATGTATTTGTGATTAGAATACATTATTATTTTTTTAAAGTAATTCCCGCTTCCACCACATCTGCCTCTATACTGTATAATACATTGCCTGAATGCACTGATTACTGAATGTTCTGCATATTTGGGTCTGAAGTCCTGTTGTCAGTCACTATATATGATGTTTTGATTTTGTTTTGTGTAAATGTAAGGTAAAAGCCTGTCTCTGCAGCAATGCCACCAAAAAATTCTTAACATTTCTTGTACTTGATGAATAAAGAATTGAACTGGCTCCCTAGAGACCAGATCCTAATCCTACTAGGATGTAACCGAGGCTTTATCCTCACATGTCTATCTAGATGTCGACTCTCAAATCTTTCATCTGATGGAAAAAAAACAAACATTCATTCATTTTTTTTATCAAACTCTAAAAGCTATCATGGTGACAGCAGAGGTAACAACAGCAAAGGTATTTACTCCGGCTGTTTTTATATGTGATTTAGCCAGTTCACCCAAAGTCTGAAGCCCCTGCAGACATTTAATCCATCAGAGGATTGAGGCACTGTGTCATGCAGATGCTTGGCTAGCTCATAAGATTATGGATCAGCTGTCCTTGGCATCTGTAACTTATCACCAATATGATGAAAAGCAGCACTTCACAGCTGCAACAGTAATCCTGGTTGTGGCCATACAGTCTTCTTCTGAATACAAAAGCAGCTTATGGACACACAAAAACCTTGCAGACACACAGAGAGTCACATTTACATTATAGTCATTTACATCTGGGAAAATGTAAATTTGTTGGCATCCAACCAAAGCTGTTATTATGACGGAAATTAGATGTTAAAATGTGGTTGTAAACTAAGAAATAAAAATGAGAATGACTCGTTGGGAAAAAGCCAAAGCTGAGCTATAACTGGCTTACCTATAACTATAACAATTCTATAAGTCTTTGTAGCAAATAAGACATTCGTATTAAAATAATGAAGAAGCTGCATTAGTCACCTTTAACATTTACATATTCATTTACTCACGTGCTTGCTTTCTTATTTTTACCTATATTCTGTTCCTTGGGGCTGCCGTGACTCAAATTCACCCTGGGAGTTCATCTAAGTTCATCTCCTCCTCCATTATCTGATTTTATGTTACTGCCTCTGCTAAGTACAGGCATGAAGGGCTTCATTATATTATCTAAATTGCTGCCGTTTTATAAGTCAAGAGCTCAAGACAGGTAATGATGGGGACTTTTTTAGGTTTAGGGACATGTTCTCATGAATCACCTCTCTTCCTATCAAGACAAAATGCAAATGTGAAACACATTTGCATGATCTTAAAAGGTTGACCCATCTATAAATCTGTGTAGGAATCTGACACCTAAATATTTGTCCAGGCAAATTGATGTTGGATTAGTTGAGAATGAGCATTAGCCTATATATTTTTTTAATTGATCGACTGTATTTGCTAAGAGGAATGTTCATTAGCATGCAGAGAGCAGGTTCTGACTTTTCCATTATCATGGTGATTAACATTTGATTCGGTGGTCCTGCTTAGCCTTGCAGCGTGTTCCTCTCAGACTTATTAGGGGGTGTGTGTGTGCATGTAAGAGAGGGAAAGACAAAGAAATGGGGAGAGAGGAAAGAAAATGACCCAGTAGGATGCAGTGAGAGACCCTGACAGTGTAATAGACAGGGAGAGAGAGAGAGAGGGCAGCGGATAGGCACATCTCTGGGCTCCATCATTATTGAGCAAAATGCAGTGCAGCGCAATGGCAGTGAACACTTAGGAGCAGCTGTGTGTGGGCAGGTGGGATCCTTTAAAAAGCACCGGGATGACTCAAACTAAAGGTGGATAACACGTCAATATGAATTTTACATTTCAGCTCACAGTTATATTTCAAGCATTTGCTGTCTGGTTTATCCAGACTGGCTTATTATGACTGAAACAGTAAAATAATCTGTATTTCCATGATTAGCGACATTACAAACAAGCAATAAGAGGTGTGAAGACCAGAGACCGCACAGCATCTCTGACGATAGATGTAACATTAGATGTGCTAAAAAAAATCAAGGCATGGGTAAAAAAAATAAGAACCATGTCTTCAGAAGGTACACAGTTTTTATTTAATAGGGACAAAAAGAAAAAAAAAAAAACCTGTGATTTTGCAGAAAGCCTGCAGTTTCATTGGAAGGTCTATTTGTTTGACAGCACAGCAGCTGTTTACTTGCTAAATGAGTGTAGCTCGCGGCAACCAGTGTATACTCAACTATTACTAATCAGAACCACTACATTCACAAAGCACAATAAATACACTGGAATTGTCTTGGCTGCACTTGTGTCGACATATATCAGCAACTAAATTAGTTGCATGTTATGTACATGGTGCACATTATGGTATCAGGGCAATAGATAGTAGACTATACAGCACTCTACAAATGAGAATAAATGATAAATTCCACATAATGGATTAAGGAATCTCTCATTACAAGGCGTAATTCATCCTCTGCCTTATTCCCTATAATGGTCACCAACCGTAGAGATACATCACCAGGCTTTTGTCCACTTCATTTAGAGCCTTAGTCCACTAGAAACATTTCTGCTGCTAAGTAGTTTGTTTAACTACACCCCTGATATGGTGCTCGTGTGCAGTTTAGTCCCTAATGGCCCGCTGCTTAAATAAAGATAAATAACATAAAAGCAATTTTCTGTGTCATCTGGATTATAGCCAAATTCACTCCGCCCAAGATGGTGATTCTATTTACTCTAAACATTGTGGAATTTATACATGCAAACAGAAGGTGAAGGATGTGAAACTGATATTTTGATATTTCATTTTTCCTATTGACATTGATAATGTTAAAAGAAAACCCACCCACAGATCATCTGTTAGATATCATCAATCATTCCAGTAGTTATTTAGCGATGAAGTGTTGTAAATTTAATTTTTTGTGGATCTACTTTCTCTCAACCTGCTGCATGTACTTCTACTTCAGCTCGCCATTGTTTCAGTTAGTCCTACATTTTCCTACATTTATTTCCTACACCACAGTAACTTGCAGAGAACCAGCGTGAACTTTTTTTGCATTGAGCTATGCTTTATACAGTACATAACAGTAAAAGCAATAATGATAACAACGCCAGAAAAACAAGTTTTGGGGAAAATGTTGGAAAATGTGAGAGATGCAGCCCCTATTCAAAATGCAACATGTCTTACGGCTGCATTCTGGCCTTTTGATGCTGATGAGAAATTTGCATATCTGCTGCTCTCCTGTGTGACAGATTCCTCTCTGTTGATTGTTGGACGTTGGTTCAAGATTGTGAGTCTAACCTAACCCTGGAAATATCAATGTGATGTCATACTCTCCACAATTGGCCAGTTATCCAGTTATCCAAATAACAAAAAATACAGCTCCAAACAACAAAATGGGCCATGGTAAATTGTCAGTAGCTATTTATTCACAAGGTGTTTTAGGATGGAGTTTTCCTTCCCAATGCAGTGCAATGATGCATCACTTGAAATCTACACAAACCTGCCATAGATGAATAATAAGGAATCGATGGTAATAGATGTGTAGTGGGACTAAATTAGGTAACAATGCAGAAAAAATCTGGCAAAGCAAGAAACAACGACACCTTTATATTAAATTACCATTGAGTCGTGAAGTTCGGAAGTGTTGTGCTCTCTCACAATCTGTTCTCTGTGTATTCAGCCAAGCACCAGGCCCGCTCCCCCACTGCCTGGCGCTGTGATTCAGTCCATCTCCATTAAAGGAACCTTGGGTGCTTCGCCATGTGAAGCCCTGTAAGGCCGCAGTGAGTGGGTGGTTACTTTGAGCCGCCTGTCACATGGGTCAGTAAGGGAAGGATTTGGTGGAATCTGCTGGGAGAGGAGGGATTGGAAACTGGACTGTATCTGTTTTGCGGGTGGATACACAGTGACTGTCTGTGTTAGGAGAGAGTATGTGCATGTGTGTATGTGTGGGTATATGTGTGTGTGTGTGTGTGTGTGTGTGTGTGTATTTTCCTGTAAAATACTCTGCTTTCAGTTACTGT
>OMKZ01017269.1:108974-132394 GCA_900302535.1 Neoniphon sammara
CAAAAGAGAAAGTGAGAAAGAGCGTGTGTGTGCACATTTGTCTTGGAGCATGTGAAAAAGTGTGTGTGTGTGTGTGTGTGTGTGTGTGTGTGTGTGTGTGAGGGCTGGAGGTTATGCACACCTAAAATAGATTTTGAGAGAGAGAGGGACAGGGAATTCGATGTGGGCATAAGTCAGTAGGTGTTCGCGTGCCTATGTGGGTGTGTGTGGGGGTGTGTGTGTGTGCAGTACGTGTAGGTGTGTGTGCATGCATACACATAGCAAATTGGCCTTGTCCTTTAAGTGACTGTGTGTTCCTGTATTTGCCTGTATGGGTGCACACACCATGAAGGAGTAGATTTCTTCCCATCAAAAAGAAAGCGACTGTCTGTCCCCATGCTGTTCCGCTCAGAAAGTAAATAGGAAAGAGTCCTGCAGGGTTGTTGTCACGGCAACTCCAAAACGAGACCAGGACAAGAACGAGACCAAAGGCGGTCGGGACCGGATCCAAAACCACAACAGATTCCTCCTAGTCCAAGATTAGAACAGCAATTACAGCAGTTGCAGTTTAAAATTGCAAAATGATATACTAAAATGACAAAACTCCCACCTGCAAAAGAGGAGGGAAGTAATTTATGATTTTTACTGACCTTTATCGGCAACACTGGTAGAACTTATTTCCTCCCCCGACCCCTCTCATCCACAGCTGTCACTTGAATTATGGTAGCCTGTAATTAAAACAAACAACAAAGTCACATTTTCACAAGAGCGAGCTAGCTAATTAGAGCAGAGATCTCACAGAAATGTCATGCAAAGGTAATATGTTGTAATCCAAAACAAAATAAAGGCCAGAAAGTGAGTTTTAAATCAAACCACAAATCTCAGCATCTTGGGAAGTAATCATTGAACCATTGGTATTGATCAATAAACCCATTAACTTCCTGCAGATGTATTATGGTCATTTTGTGCACAGGGGCAGTAAAAATCCTACGTATTGCCCCTTACGGGCTTTTGGCTTTTTTTTTTTTTTTTTTTTTTTTTTTTCTGCATAGGAAATTGAAGAAATTCAAGAACCAGACCCAACATAAAGACAAGATCCAGGCCAATCAGGCTGAGACGACACTGCAGTCCAGTCTTGTACGATCATTTCAAAATGACACTCCAAGAACAAGGCTCACATCTATTAGCAGCTCCACGACTCCCCTGCTGTGATAAAACAGCAGGAGAAACACTGGGAAAAGGGGGCAGCTGCATAAATTATCTGACAGTTCCATTTCTGCTCCACCATTTGCTTGCCAAAAGGAAACCGAAATAATAGTGCTGCGCTCAATAAAATGTCTTCGATGCTGACCTTTTATCCCCGCCTGGCTGTGCTCCAGTGTACAGTAATTCACACGGAGGGCTTATTAGCCAAAGGTAAATATCCTAAAACTTTGGTAAACACCTCTCTGTGCAAATTGTGTTTGTCAGTTTTTTAATGAGATAAAAAAGGCTGAAATCTGAATAGAAAAATGTGTAGTTCTTTGAAGTATTTTTTACACTCTAACCTGTGCCCCAGTCTAGTATCATTTTAATTACAAACCATGAGAACAAGACATTTATTACCACAAATCAGGCGAAAAAAAAACAAAACAAGAAGACTGTGCCAATAGGAAGAAGTTTGCCAACTTGTTCCTGACTCATTCCTGATACTTCCTTGTAGATATTTGGCTCCGTCTACCTCCACCTCTCCCACATTGTGTTCCAAATTGCCTCAAAAAAAAAAAATCACTCGCTTCATCAAGGAAACTTAGACCTAACACGTTTTTGAAACTCAACGATACCACAACCATCTCTAATCCTTACAGTACAATGCTCCACCATGTTCAGACATGGAAGCCTGTCATAGTGGCTGTAATTGTCAGTCATATCCTAATTACATATAATCTCCTGTTGCAGTCATAAAAGTGATATTTATTTTTCCAACCGAACAAACAGATTACTGTAGGGCAATTATCATCATGCAGTGGTCCAGTATTCTGACAACATAACTGAGTCATAGTTTGGTGTTGTGTCGGCACAACAAAAGAGCCTTTTGTGTTACAGGGATGCTTGTCAAAAAGAGTCAAAGCTGCATAAAATATCCCAGATAGCGAGTAAGACAGCAGCTCCCAAAGAATAGACTGCAGCCACAATCTGATTGTATAATATTGATCACTATTGTTGAAGTAAAAGCATCATTCACAATTCATCGTGGTTTGTACACCTCTGACTCTGTATATCAATCCAAAGGAGAAAAAGAAAAGTGGCTGCCAGTTCAAACAATGCAATCTTTGACACAGTTGAAAGGCATCAGTGTTAAACAAGAAAGTGGATGTATTAAAAAGGAAGATTACGGTTGGGGGTCCATTGGTGAGGGTTTCTGCTGTCTTCCACACTATGGGATTTTTCATGCAGATCACTTAGTTGTATTCAGTGTGCTTTTGATTTCATCAGTACCCTTTATATCTGTTTTCCTAGTATAGTATAGCAGTAAAGTAGTAAAGTATAGTATACTATGGGATAGTATGTGACAGGACAGTATAGTATAGTACAGTACAATATAGTATAGTATAGCGTATGGTATAGCATGTAATATAATATAATATGATATAATATAATTTAGTGTTATATAACACAGTATAGTGTATTACAGCATGAGTATTAGTATCAGCATTAGTAGTGGTACTTGAATTAGTATTAGTAATGCTAATAGTATTAATATTAGTACTACTATTAGTGTTATTATTGGTATTGGCATTGGTGTTAGTATTAGTAGTAGGAGTAGTATTGTATTGGTATTTATATTAGTAGTAGTATTATTATTACTAGTATTCAAGCCTTGCACTGCTGTCAGTTTCTCTATACATGTTTATCAAAATCTTTAGATTTGGTTCATTGCTAATATAATATATTATTTGGATGGCAACCTTCAAGCAGAGGACGACATGTACCAATTTCTTGCTTTGCCCCACCTCTCTGGTATATGCCTATTCATCTTCAGCAAACAGTGAGTGTCTGGTTGCTATGGCAGCAGCTCTCTCAGACGCTGGATGAAGCTGTTTTTCTATAGATGTAACTAATATTGGTCTGGCAGAGCCAAGATCATTAGAACATAGAGCAGCAGATCCAAACTCTCTTTTGGTATTTCCACTAAAGGTCAGTGGACATACAGTATGTTTTATTACAGGAGGCAGACAAAATGCGAGCAAAGTAGCTCCATGTGATGTATGGGCTGGCTTTGCAGAATCAATATGGCTGAAGAATTCTGTATTGTGCTTAGTGGGATGGATTGTTGTGTCTGCACACAGCATTACAACACAGCACTTCTTTTTATTTAAACTCAATATATGGGAAATCTTTGTGATAGATTGGTGGGAAGTGTAAAGAATTTATTTCCAAAGCACTACATATCTAGGGTCAAGTTATCGAGTTAACCCATAAAAAAGGCAACTAATTATCTGAAGGTGGATAAATCATATTGGACCAAAACTCTTAATACTGGCAGTAAATATAAAGCGTCACTCATGCTGTTTCTGTGATATACTGTATGTTTGTAAATGAGAAAACATGAAAGCTATTTTACAGATGAACTTTTTTTTTAATTGAGAAAATCCATTAAAGCTCCTACTTGTGAAACCTTTGTCCTCCTCCCCTGCCCTTAGAAACCTTCCAAAAAAAAAAAAAAGGGTAGAGAGGTAGTGAGACAGATAGAGGATGTAGACTTTCCTGAAGCTGATGCAAACTGAATTGTTCTGTACTTGTAGAGAGCAGCTGCCGGAAGAGCTGCCACACAAAAACATATCCTAATGTGCCGCGCTTGCCCACAGTGACACTTCCCAGAAGTCTTCCCGTCGGCTACTTAAGAGGATGAGTCTGTCGCCCAGACAGCAGCTCGTGGTGATGCGCTGCTAAATATGCCCTCCTTACCAAGTCATTTCATCTCGCATTCAGTCGTTAAATTATCATTTCATCTGAAGACAAAGTGAAGCACCAGTGGGGTGGGGTGATGATGGTGGGGGTCATTGCTTTGTCCATGTATTTTGGACCCCGCTGATTAGATTTTCACAATCAAAAAAAGTTTTACTCATCAAGTAAGTTTGCATATGTAAAGAAATTGAATGCACAGTTACTAATTGGCCCAGAGGAGGCTGCAGCATTCATGGTGGTAAACATGTTATTGTTGCCTTGTCTCACTTGTTTCCAGAGCTAATCAACTCGTTTGAGTGATAATCTTGAATCAAGTTAAGAAATGTGAAGCAGTCTATTTTAATTCCAGATCTAAGTTCAAGAAAATCCCTTGAAACAAGTGAAACTGCTCTTCAAATAAGGAAAAGCGTGTAATGACCTTTTCGAGATTTCTTCAGCTGTTTTAAGAGATGACATTTAAAGGTTCAGCGCTAAATGAGATCACTTGCGATGGTGGATATTTTTTGCAGTGTAGAGGGAGAACAGGGCTGAGCTGTGATACCCAGGCAACAGTCTACCGAGGGAATAAAACCAGATCACGACTCTATGGGCTGGAGGCCGCGCTCCTCAGAGGGGTATAACAATGCCCTATCTCCATGCGTTTGATGGGATAATTAATATTTTGTTTACTCAAGTATTGCACAGATGTGACGAGGGGGAATCTGACCACAAGTTAACTACAGCGACAAAGCCAAAACAGTCAGTGTGTGTCAAATCGGCATTACAGGCTGATTTATTCAACGTATTGCTATCATTTCAAGAATATCTTGCAAAACTTAAAGCTGACAGTCTGCTGGGGCAACCAACCACGACCCAGACACACTCGGCATATACTACTGGTGCATTTCCCAACCAAACCTAACATAGCTTATGATGAGACATAGGACATATCTCCGTTCTTTCCACCGGCTAAATGTTACAGCTGTCAGACCTTGTTTTACATCTACAAACTTCCGTGAACATAGCAGTGACAGCTTTACTGCTTTAACATTTATCGTATGTGTATTGCTGTGTACAGTATATGGTGTGTGTGTGTGCACTGCTTCAGGCCCGCTTCAGTATCTCAAGGAGAGGCTGTGCAAACTTATTTCTTCAAACTTTGATGGAGAACGTTCTCTTCGGATGCATGTGCAGCTCTTTGATATGTTGCTTTTGTTTGATTCCTTTGATTCTTTGTGACCTTGTGTGTATTGTTGCATAGAGAATGGTAACGCTGACAGGATTACGAGTTCGACTCCCTTTAGCACTGCAGGGCATTTGGATAAAACTGTCCATCAAATGGCAGAGCGTACAGTACGTTCACTTTTTAAAATTTGGAAGAGCCTGGACATGCGTTGACTTGTTTGTCTAGTATTTCTACTGTATGTTTTTTCGGAGAAACAAGGTCAAAATCAGCCGGTGCAGCAACTAGATCAGTGACAAATGTGCTCAGGCTGCTGTGACGGAAGGAGTGGTGGCTTTTAGCTGCCTCACCACCCAGTGACAGATCAGTTTTACATAAAAACCCCCAAGGTCCCCAGGCCTCTCTCTGTGGTGCGAACAGGAGTGTTGGAGAGGGTGTGATATCTAACAGTCACTTCTATTAGCTGTGACTGGGCCGGTGATGATCATCATGACAGTGACGTGGTGGTGGCGATGGAGGTGTGTGTGTGTGTGTGGGTGTGTGTGTGTGTGTCGGGGGAGGGGTGTGTGTTTGTGCATGCACTAGGGTTAGACCAATAAATCATTATGCTATCAAGCAAATTTATCCTCCACCTACAAAATGATGGGAACCTGCAGTGAATTATATTTTCTTTACTCGTATTATTTCTATTCATTTAATGGTCCTTTGTGTAATTAATTCTTCATTTATTGGGCCTAATATATCCCATTCTCTACCAGTACACAGGGCCATCCTGCCTTGTAGAACTGCTAATTCTTAAATCATTTCATTAGTCTGGATTTCGATTGAGAGTTTCTCATGGTCTAAATGTTGTTTCAGAGGTTTTATTTCCCTAACAAGAATAAAGTTCTGCAGGGAACTGCTAAAAACCTGGACTTTTTGGCATGAAATTGGCCAAATTTAAAGATATTGAATAGCAGCATAAAATATTGGATAGTTTCCATTTAGAAACATCATTATTGGCCTTCAGAACCATATTGATCAAATCATAACATAAAATGATAATTTGTCGGTTAATTTTTTTGCTCAGTTTCACAGAGTACAGTGTTGCCTTTGATCTGACTACATGCTGATTTCTCCAAGTAACTGCCTTTCCTTAGCTGCCAGTAAAGCAAAATTACTGGCACAATTAAAGGACAATATTTGCAAATTTAACAAATGATTGATTTTACTATATTTACAATATAAAAATTGAAAACAGCAATAAAAAACAGTTTGGCCAAAGGACCGGAACAAATTGCCAGCATCCATCAAAATATTATGTGAAATTCCACTTTGGTGAAATATGTATTTGATGTCAGATGAAAACTATTCATTTGATTTTTTTTTTAAGCGACAGGTCATTTCTCCAAATTTCATCTTTCATTAATGATGGAGAGCAGTAATGCAAACCGAGTGATGGAAAAGCCTTCAGTGCCTGAGAACCGAGTGTGCCACAGTGGTGAAAATGAGGTCAGCTAATTGGGACAGCTAAATATACTTCACATGGTGCACCTTCTCCTGCAACCTTGGAAGGTGATGCACTGTGCCAGAGTCACTGCTGCGACAGATTTAACATCCAGGTGATAATGAGCTGATTAGGATCTTCTGATGACCACAATAGTGTCTGATGTGTTGGCCACTCCTACACCTGTAGTATACTGTCAAATTAGAAGCACAATAAATGTACAGGAAGTGCTGGTGGCATGTTGGCAAAGACATATCACCAACTTACAAAGTTACTTTTTTCTTCAGGATCATAATCTTTTTCACAGTATCTAGTAATCAAACAATGTGGAGTATCAATCAACTGACTAAAATACACTGTCTTGTTTTGTTAGATGATACACATGCACGCATAACAGGTTCTATTGATGTGCAGTAGAAAATCATTTCTCTGAATTTGACCTTTTCATGGCCATAGCAAACTTTTATTATTGCGATCCCAGATCTTTGTCTTTCCATAAGATATCAAAACAATACAGTATCTTCTTTAGTTAGTGTCAGAAACACAAAGCAGCTTCTTGCCTGTTTTTTTAAGAGTTAATAAGTTAGTGTAATGAAAGACAAATAGATGAATAAATACAATAAAATCAAATGTATATACATCGGCCCATTTCTCTAAGATGGCTTTTGTTTGCTTCTGTAATGTTAAATAAAAAGTGAAAGTAAAAGTAAAAATAAGTTAGTTAGTGGTACTTACAGCCTTTATAATTCATGTTTCTCAACAAACTTCACATTTCATAATTCACTCCAGCACTTCTCAAATGCTGCAAAACAAAAAAATCTGATTAATCTTTCCTTTGATCATCATTAAGGCAATACGAACATTACCATATTACTAACATAATGCTAACATGAATGTGATTTTTTTTTTCCAAACCAGTTTGTCTGTTTGACTTTGCAAACAGGTGTTCAATATTCTGGGACAGTGAGCACGCTTATCACTTCAGTTTTCATCTCTCCGCTTCTTTTCATCCCATGAGACAGAGTTGAAGAAGAATAATAAGCCCTGGAAACACAAACCCACTGGGGAGTTTGACACGATGCTAGCAGTCAAGCTAGCAGTATGTGAGCAGGTCGTCACCATGGAAACAGAACACACTGATCTAAGTTAGTGAGAGCTGGCTAGCTTTGCAACAGGCTGCAGTGAGATTTTTTCTTTTCTTGTTTAATTCAGTGGAAAGTGGAAATCAGTAAGATGCATGATGAATTTTTCAGTCAGTATTGTTTTTGTTCATGTCAGCTGCAGCAGTGGTTGTTTATTGTTGGCTACAGTGGTGCTTTGACCTATTGAGTGTAGGCTTATTGTCATATGCAAACACACACATGTAACATCACTCAGCATCTCAGTGTTGAAATTTTAATCTGTAAGGATCAGCTGTATTGCAGGTGCACAGGTAGATCTTCATGGAGGACTTAACCACAAAGCAGCTGTCTTTGTTTAGAATCATATAATATAAAAAAAAAGTATATGTACTTTTTCCATTAAAAAAAACAAAAAGGTTTGTGATAGTATTTTCAGGTACTGACAGGCTTTCTGGGATTTGCCTCCTCTTTGATGAATCCCTAAAAATATCAAAAACATCTTAAGACTATCAGTACTTTTTTGTACGCTCTGTCTTTATCCATCTAAAAGTCACAGAAGCAGTTCACATCTTGATTTTGGATGCAAGATTGAGGATTTTAGGCTTTTATTCACTTATTTCATCTTTAATCAAAAGGGGAAACTACATTAAGAAAGGAAACGAAAGAAAGAAAAGAAAACAAAGACAAAGAAAAAAGCCTAGAAAGTGTTCACTATATCATTTGCACCAGAAAGTATTGCAGCTGCAGACATGATACAGTAAAATGTTTAAACTCACAAACCACAGAAACAGCAGGGAGAGAAGCACAAACAAACTGAACTATACTGCAAGCTGCTCAGCCACCAGATCTTTAAACACATCTAAAGAAATGTTTTTTAAGTGAAGAAGCCGGAAACAACATTTCCAAGTTTGGGTCTCACTCTGAAGATGTCAATAAAACTAGTCAAGCCTTTGCTATAGTGTTGTTCTTTGCCAGTTTCAATACAGTAGGAAATGTTAGGAGGTATTGATGTTTTGACAGATTTGGTTCTTAAACAAACTAACAAAAATGTAGTGGTTTGTTTATGGACAGAAAGGTTTACTGCTGTAAAGGAAAGGATCTGTGTGTGTATATATATGGCTGCAGGAGAACTGGAGATTTATATTGTGCTCTGTTTTTCCAGTCATGTTTATTTTGCTTGTTTATTAATTTATTGATTTAATTTTGGTGTTATGTTCGTCATTATGCCTAATATTAACAACACTGCATGGGTAAGGAGACAGATGAGGATTGGGAAAGGGGAATTACTCTAAATTTTGATGTGATTTGAGCTGTAACAGCAGTTTGAAACAGGAAAAAAATACTGATTAAAAAAAAAAACTGTCATCATGTTAATGTGAAGACGGAGGCAACAGCATCCAAGAGTGCCGTGACCATGTTGTGCATATAAACCACATCACGCCATCACATTCATTTCACTTTGCGTTCATACAGCTCTCTTAGCACTTCTGCCATTTTCCTTTAAATAATTCCTCACACAAAGCCCAAAGCCACGGTGCACAGCCATCTTTCAGCCCATGCTTTTATGAAGCTGTTTTTTTTTTTTTTTTTTGGAGTAGTTATGCTCTTTTGTTCGAAAAACTTTACTTTAAGCGCAGCCGAATAAATCAAAAAGCATCAATGCATGTCACAATGATAGCTAACTGTGTGAAAATCTGCCTTTCTCTTCTGTGTGTACACAGCTTTTTCTGCCGTGCTCTCAGTAATGGCTCTTATTTTTAACATTGCCCTTGTCAACAGGCTCATTTCCTTTGACATCAGCGGTTACTGGTGAAAGGACAGAAAATGTTTCTCTAGAGATTCTACACACACACACACACACTACACACACACACACACACACACACACACACACACACACACACACACACACACACTCAGACACACAGACACATGCATCCATGCAGACATACATGCTCAAGCTCACTCACACAGACGCACACACACGTAATGTACTGTACGCTGTTGTCTGTTAACTACAGTGTTAGGATTACAAGTTCCCCAATCGACAGCATGTTTATCTTCCTAGAACATTCCCCAGATTAAGTGAGAACTCTGCTGTTTTTCGTGGGTTATTTTTTAAACAACAACACAAAGATAGAGAGTAGAAACTGGGTCTAAACCACAGCTTACGGACCCAGCAGTGAGCAATAATAAGATTTGTTTCAGCATTTTGCTCATGGTGCCTAATTAGGGTGTCCTCGTCAACACCAGAAAAGAAAGATTTACCCAGAAACTTTACCCCCCCCCTCCTCTGAGCCTTTGTTCTAAAGCAGATTTCTGAAGGCAAATGCTCCCTAGTTTCATTGAAAAGCAGTCAGATGTGACAGAGGTTTAATGGCTTCTTCCACAACCCTTGCTATTTCCAAGAGTTACTGTTCATGGCTGGCTTTTCTTACTTAATTAAACATTTCTAAATTCCATATTGAAGAAACACTCTGGAGGTGTCTTCCCCATCAAAACCTCTCGCTCTTTATTCTTTTAACAGATCCCCCAAAAATCCTTTGAACCATTATTGCACGGAAAAATGGGCACCACATTTCTTTTGGCACTTGAATCACCATATTTGGTAATGAAATAACATGTTGTCAAACTGTTCGCATTGGCATAAGCTGCAGAACAGCCATGGGGATATCCACTCTCTAAGCATGAGCACAGAGAGTTTTAATCCTAAGCAAACTCGCCAAGCTCGCCATTGGGAAGAGTCAGCAAAGCCTTACAAACCCGATAATGGAAATTTCCTTTAGCCTTGATAGAGACAGAAGGAACAGCTTTATTGCTTTAAAGGAGTGAAAATGATGTTTGATGACCCTAAGTCAGGGAGGACAGAAAGTACATATCTCTTTTATTGTATACTGTAATACCATTAGCCTGAGATCAGATAGGACGCTTCTTTCTCATTCCCAAAGTGCAGCAGCGAGCCTGGCTGCTAACAGAGAGGGAGCAAGAGTTCAAAGATGCAACGAGCATTACATTATTCGTGTTGATAAACTCTGACAACAACGTGCATGCTAAATGAGTAATTAGCACTAGCTAGATAACCTGATGTAACAAAGGCGATAAGGCTGCTGAAAATAAAAAATGGAAAAAAGAAATTTAGCAATGGCTCTACTCGGTCTGGAAGATGATGAGCCTGAAACAGAGAAATGTGAGTACATGATGTCATTCAGAGCACCACAGCCCTAAATTACCAAAAGTTTTAATGTGTGCAAAAACTTTTAGCATTTGCAAAATTGGTGACATTCAAGAGGACTGTCTTGGACTTGGAGTGTTTTAGTATACCCACTGTTTTTAGTTAATCTGGGCCCAAGTGATGTATCATCTTACCTAAGAGCTCCAACAAGATAGAGCCTGTTTAAATTATCATTTCAAGAAGAAGTACTCATAATTAATAACTAAAACCTGTAATTAAAAGCTAAGAATAATTTATTTATTTGTCTTATTTCTCCAGATCATTGCAAACAATGTGTGCCTTATTTCTGTTAAGGATTAGATGCATTTTAATTGGTTCGTTATTTAAGTGACAGGTGTCTCATTGTGATTACACTCTGATGAAGACCAGGTGTGGTCAAAACATGTTGGCTTTTTTCAGGTGTCAGTAGAAATTACTTTTTACTTGTTTGGACTGTCTGGACCATTTTTCCCCTCTTATTGCAGACTATTTTCACTTGACAGCAGAGCAGTTTGACTAGCTTTCATCTTGTGAAACTCAGTCAGTTAGACTCAGTTGACCAGAGGGTGGACCCTGACATAACACACAGTGCAGCTGAAGTTGAGATGTGTTCAAACTCAAGCTGTCACCAAAGTGACCCAAACATGCACGTTCAAAACATGAGGTGCATAGCTTGATGATGCAACCAAACCAAGCTGAAGAAAGGTGTAGGTGCATTCATAAAAGCAGCTTACTTGATCACAGACATAGCATTAGGGCAGACTGTTGGTGAACATATTTATCCAAAGTCCTAAACAGAACCATGCATACATTTTTTATAATGATACTTGCATGCTACAAACAAGTAGGATGAGGCAGTCCTCTTACTGTGTTGTTTTGGACCGCTCCTTTGTGCCATTAGCAAGCCAGTGCAGCACATTTCACATCGTATCGCACCTCAGGACACAAAGAACAAACACACAAAAAGCAACACATACAATGAGCCAATTTTCACTGTGATGGTCTCATTTTCCAAAAACCATTATGTTGCACTATTGAGATTAATTTGAGCATAATACTGAGGTGAATATTCTACACATAGGCGCTTTAAATCCATGCACAGACATTTACGAAATCACTGGATCTGTTGCACAGTTAAACAAAATGATGGCCGAGTTTTAGATGTACTCATTCTTGCATGGATAATATTCTGAAAGTCAAAAAAACACAAGCACATCAACATATAATGTAGCTAGATGCAATACAAGCTCTCCAGGTCTATTTAATTATGCATATGTGTGCCTGCATACTCTGAAAGGCCCCGGGGCTGCCCAAAGTACTTGTATGAACAGCACTCATTGTAACCATCAATTACCCAACCAATATAAAGCAGACTACATCATGGGACAAAATTACATTACCGGATCATGATTGAATATATAATAAAATGATTATGCAAAACAACAAGGATGATAAAGGGGTTGTCCATTAATGAGGCCAACATTATTATCTGAGATTGGCAGACATTCCATTTTCAATCCTGCTGTGTCACCTTTTAGAGGCAACTTTCTACCTGCAAGATAGTTCCTAAAACAAAAAGCTGAGACCAAATTGAAATGAAACGTTTTGCAGGTTGTTCTCATTTATTTGACTCTGTTTTGTTATCATTCTTCGTGGATAATTGTTGACACAGTACGGCTACTCCTTCAACATGTAGCCACTGTTCTGAGGTCAGTCTTACTCCTCTTTATTGAACTGTACAAAATCCTTTCCCTATTCAATTGTGGTAATTGACAGAGGAGCCACTTTGGGTTATATTAGCTTCCCAGTTAGTGTGAGGGAAAAATGAGATTTGATGAGTCAGGCTGGGTCTTTCCGTGGCCACATCATTGGCCACTGTCATCAGCTAAAAGGATTAGGAACGGGGCCACAAATTGATGGAGTGATCGGACCGCCGTTAGCTTTGCACCTTGGATGGCTGTGATGAACATTTAATTGCTAAGTCGACAAATCAGTAAAGATTTTGGAAGCATATGAATGCCGGCCTTGGATAAGAGCCAGCCTTGGCCCCGTTAATTGTGGCCCATTCCTGATGAGCTCTGCATGTTTTTGGAGCTGTAAGGGGTTTGTGAAAGGCAGTGGGGGCTGCAGTAGCCTTAAGGTTGGAGAAGCTGGTTTGTGACTAGAGGGTGTGTATTTGAATACCCCAGACTGGCTGGGAAATCTGTGTGGTGTTGGTGTATGACTAAGGCTTTCCCTGCCTGAACAACATTTCTTGGTGAGGTCGACACTCACTTCCACTGTCTCAAATTAATTTTTTAGCTCAACTGCCAAGAGCTTGTAAACTTATAGAATTACCTGCCAAGAACAATTTTCACCAGCCAAAATAATTTATGTGCATTTCTTATAGAAATTTGTCACCCCAGAAATAGAAATATAGGCATATGTCACCATTTCCAATGCTATTTTGTGTATAGAGTTAGGTACAATGTGAAGCATTCAATAAAAAGACAGACATTTTGAGTTTTAATTGAAAAGCTGCTCACTTATTCAAAGTGTATCTTTTTCTGTCTTTGTCACTTTCCAATTCTGGGGGCTCACACCTTTGTCATCACATGGGAACAGGGTTAATTTTCAGCTATCTTTGGGCTAATTAACCATCCAGGAAGTTTAGATGCTGCTGCTTTGTGTAGAGCAGCATAACACCCAGCCAATCAGGAGCCTGCTTGTTTCAGCGCTATTGTTTTTCTTTCATTTAATTTGTTCATGGTCAGAGAGGCATGCAAATGTTATTTTCTCAAACAGTTACCAGCCAGAGTGGCAGGCGACTGATTTATCTGCCAAAACAAATTTCACCGACATTTGGTGCTTGGCGGGTGTTTGTTAGCCCGCCTGACTCAATCCGTGTGGATCCTCTCAGCTGATTACAGTAACAGACTGTGATTGTACAGAAAAGGTACCATGTATCCCTGTGTGAAGCTTTAAGGCAGGGCATGGATAGCACAACAAAGATGGTTGCCAATGGTTGCCAAGGTGCTTAAAGCCGAGCCAGCTAATACCTAATGTATGGACAGCAATTCCCTATGTCAGCAAGTCATCCCATTTTTACTGTGGAGGAAGAAATGAGTCACTGGATTAATTACACTGGAGGACACACATGTCCAAGTCAATAAGGCTGATTAACTTACATATGATCAATACACATTTACAAGCAACATGCCAATCTGCTGACCCTGGTACAACATTTGAGAAATAGCCTGCAACCTAACGACTGCTTAAGCATGCGGCAGTTATGTTTACCTGCAGCCCACAGTCCCTTTTCTGGTCTTTGCATAATGAATATGAAAGGCCAGTCAACAGTAAGGTACTGTATGTGGCTGTGTATCGTTCATGAATTCTTAAACAGAAGTGATTCTGCAACGTTAACAAAATGAGGATATAATGTAAAGAATGTGAAGGAGTGATTACAGTAAGATGCCAAGTGCTGGTTGAAAATCGACTCTATTAAAGGCAATTGTTTAAGTTAATGGTGTGCACAGAAGATTTTTTAGCAATATTGTACACATCTCTTTCATTTCATCAGAAGAAACTATTCTCTGAAGGGGTTAGCTCTGAGATGGAAACCTCTGCATAAACTTTGTTTAAATTAAAGATTTCACTATAATTTGATTCATTAGAATTTGTCATAATACAAAATAATAATGATAAAAAATAACAATTTTTTATTTGAATAATTATTCTAGCATTATGTTTTACTTTTGACACTTGGAATCTATTTGTCATAAACACAAACCAAAAAATGTCTTTTCGTATTAGGGTCCATAGTGCAAAATCACTTCAAATCAAGGTCAGCTTGAAACATGACAAGTTTGAAAAACCCTGTTCTAGGATTAGAAGTGTCAATTACAAGAGCAAATAAAACCAAAAACCAATATATATAGAAGCTTCTTAAAGGTCATTGAAAAAATAATGTATTTGTAGCACATTTATTTATTTATTTATTTATTTATTTATTTTCATTCTTTCTTATTATCTATGCAGAATAGTGGTGATTATAATAAAAGGATAATAAAAAAAAACATTTGTGTGCACATATTATGTAAATTTTATATACATATTTTTAGTGTTCAAGTTTGTTCTTATGTATGTAGGTTTCTGCTGTTTTGTTATACTTTATTTTCTGTGTTATCTCTCCAGTTGAACCAACTTTGCATCCAGTCTGCAGGTGGTTTGGGAAGGGACTGAGATGTAGGAAGACATGGGTGAGGGGGTTCATGGGGTTGTTGTAGGTTAAATAATGGGAGGTTCAGCTGTGAATAAAATGAATGCAATTTTGTTTTCTTTTTTACATTATCTGTTGTACTGGATGGAGTGGTCTAACCTACCTGATACAATACAAAAACAATGAAAAATTGGTCACAAAAAGAAGATGTATGGATATGTATGTATGATTATGTATGATTGTAGTCAGTAGTGAAGTTGTACACAAAATGTACATGTGTTACGCTACATATTGTCAGAGAAGCCTGAAATGGTTTTCTGATTCCTGCCTGAGCAGAAATCAAGCAGGAGACAGCAGCACGGGATGTCATGCTGCAGCACAGATGGACATCCCACATGAAGAATTAATGCACAGTGTTGTTGAAGGGTTGACTCATATGGCACTTCCACACTCATTCCCACTGTATTAAACTGACTTATAAGGCAACTCATAAAAGTTTAACATAGCGGCTGGCCTACAGTGTATCTTTTACTGTTGGAGACAAACACTCCCCTGGCAGAGCTTATGGATAGCTATAATCCATTTATCAAGTAAAAGAGCAACTCTCCTCAGAAGAGATGTCCTTTAATAGTAGTGAGCGGCCCTAATATGCACTAAAGGATTGTAATAAAGATCTTAGATATATAGAGTATTTTTTTTCCAGAAAACGGGCAGATTTCAGGTATGACAAGGAAGAGTTGTGGAAGCATCATGAATATAGAAATAGTTTGTTTCCAAAATGAGGTGAGATTACTCAGAAAATATGACATTGACTCTGACAAAACAACTGCTTGCATGAAAGAAGAAACATGAAATTGGGTAGTATTATCTATCAAGGTAAAATTTTCCATTTCTTTTAGTTTCATTCTGGTTCATCACTTCTGTTCCTGTTATTTATCATTTTTTATTTCTCTATTTCTTGTCATTTATTTCTGTTTCACTTCCTTATTTGCATGCTGTGTTGTTGTTGATTTCCCTCAATTGTCTCTGCGCAACACTTGGCAGCGCTGCTCTGAAAGGTGCGATATAAATAAAGTCGCACCATGCGCCGCTTCTAATGAGTCTTCCTTCTGCCTCAGTCTGTTCACAGTTCTCCAGAGGAGTGTACGCCATTTTTGGATTCTACGACAAGAAGTCTGTCAACACCATCACGTCGTTCTGCGGGACCCTCCACGTCTCCTTCATAACACCCAGCTTCCCTCTGGATGGGACCCAGCAGTTCATTATCCAGATGAGACCTGATATCAAGGGGCCACTCCTCAGCCTCATCGAATACTACAAGTGGGACAAGTTTGCCTACCTGTACGACAGCGATCGAGGTAAAACATCAACAACTGTCTCTTTCCAAAGCTCTTGTCTCCACGATTGATTCCCCAAACACTGTCGCCCAATATTATTATACTGAACGAATTTCACTAACAGTAACTGGAACTCCCATTTCACTTTTGGATTGAGCAAAGTGGCACCTCGTGATGTTTTGCCCTTGGATGGCAGATTGGGAGAGAATGACATTTGTTACAGTCTGAAGGGCGCAGCCACATCCTGCAGCTTGAGCAGACAACCATGTCCACTTTGATGAAATCACATTACTTTCATATTTAATATTGCAACAGCCATTGCCCTTTTGTTAACACAATGGAATTACAACACTTTGAAAACAGAGAGAGGGATGTTCATTTATGCAGTCCAATCCAGTCCAGGTTGCGTTAAAACCTTTTTTATTAGTAAGCAGAGATATTACACTTGCATTGAAACAATATTCATGCAGTCAGTGCAAAACACAAGTATAAAATGTGTAAAGGGCATTGTGGTCCATGACAAACAACTTGTCATATATGATCAGCTATGGCCACTGCACTTCCTGTGTTTGAGAGCCTGTTTTTATGTCAGCTGACATGGAGGTGATGTAGCCTGCAGCAGCACACTTCCATTCTGTTCTATATAGAGGCCTGTTTTGTTCGCTTTATCTGTGCAAGATATGAACACACTGGGCATTGAAAAGGTTGTTGCCATGGGCTTCACCACTTATACACTGCAAAAAAGTGGCCATTTTAACACATCAATTAGTCTCATATTCAGTGTTAAAAAAAAATTTCTCAAAACAAGTGAAAATATCTGCTGGTGGGATAAAATAATCCCACTTTTTCTAGTGCAGTTTCACTCATATCTGAAATTTTCTTAGAATCAAGTACAAATATGACAAAATAAGGCAGAATAAGGCAGATTAGCCCCTGAGTATGAAGAAAATGTGACTTGATTTAAGAAAATTCTGGAAACAAGTTGATCAGCATAGGAAAGAAGTGGGAGTGCACTGGCAAGAGATGCAGTGGTAGTCCTTGAAGAGATCTACTATGCAGCATTTATCCTGCATTAGTCATGCAGACAGTTTATTTTTGAGTATTATACAGTGGTACCAAATCGAAGTATTGAAATGCAAATCTCTTGTGCCTTTCATTTTATTAGTTACCAGACCATCATATACCTCCTGAAGGCTGAGAAGACAGCAAAACTTTCTTAATAATTCCTCTTGGGGATGGAACCAAACTGCAGAAGGAGTTTAGCAATCATGCAGTAAAAATGAGACTTCTGCCACTCCCTACCTCTAGGAGAAATCTACAGCAAAATACCATGAGTCCCATTTGGAAATAAAAATAAGGATAAGAACCTTAAGTTGTATAAGTGTTTTGTCAACAAGGCACCAGAATTTCCTGTTCTAATGAAATGTCCTGTACTCTTTGTTTATGAACCAAAAACAGGCCTTCCATGAAGGTTTAAATGGCTCTATTGTATGGAATTGTCACAATTGTTGTCAAATTTAGTTCATTTGTCCAGGAAGGTTTGCTGAGTGTGCATGCTCTTTTTCAGCACTGCACTGCCTCACATTCAAGTAGTTTCACTCCCATCCACACCTGGGAGCTGCCCGGTCTTGTACTGCCGGCATCTGGGTCGATGGAAGCTGTGCAGAAAGGAAACAGCAGCGCTCCCTGGTCAAAGTTGACTTAAGTTTCTGGTCATGGTTAAAAAGATGAACTTTAGCAACAAATTAGGACTTCACTAAGTGAACTTCACATTGTTAGATTTGATGGCAAATGCTCATTCCCCACCCAGAGTACAATCACCTTATTTTCCACTGTTCTGCATCAGTGTCAAACTGCCGCCTGTTTCCAGCTGTGTCTCCTTCCCATAATCCTTTCGTGGTGAAGAAACTAATTCTCCCACTTTTCATGCACACAGCACATATTTCCATTTTTAGACACTGTACTCATTTCACAATTTTAGGAAGAGGCTCCTCTGGAGACAGTGTAAAACCAAATCAAGTTCATATATACAACACTGGAAAACACAACACAAAATAAGGGATTACAAAGAGAGCATACAAGAGTTTACAGGAAATGATGAGATACAGGTGAGAAAGAGATTTCGGTCAAATTACAGTACACTGATTTTCTGTTATAAAATTTGGACTCTTAAGTTATAAAGCTGTTTTTATCCCCTGCTTTAAACATTTTGATGAGTGGTTTTACATGGGCATTTGTGTGAATACTGAGGTTAAAAGGGCTCAAAAAACCTCAGAGTGACATTCAAAAGGCTTAGAAAACATGCAAAAATTAGGAAAATAACCAGCAATCTGAACATTTAAAATCTTAGCCCATGAGCGCGCTGAATAAAGGCCAAGATGTCCTTGATCATAAATGATTCTCCCTTTTTGAAGGGATGTGTGAAAGTGTTGCATGCAGAGGTAAAGTTTCATTGTGCTGAGCTTGCGCACCTGTAATTGCCATCTTGGATAAGATCAAGGAGCGAGCCTGATTTTATGAGTAGCAGAAGAAGAAGAAAAATGATCTGCCCTCACACAATATACTCAGGCTTACTTCATTTCCACATTCTTTCTATTTTTAATTCTTTTTTATCAATATTTCTTTTATATTCAGCACAGATAAAAGTCTGAACATGAAATAAGCTGGACATTTTTTTTTTTTTTTGAGTGGGGACCATTTTTCTTTTTCACTGTCATCCCACTTCCACACACGATAGCTATATTAGCCTGATAATTGCAGTGTTTTATTTTTAGTTTTCCACTCAGAGCTTTTATGAAAAGCTGACAAGATCTAGCTAGCATCTAACAGGTTTTAGAAGGTGTCTGATTACCACACGGCGTGGATCCTTAAAATGGCAGACAGCTGAGCGCTAGAAAGTCATGGCGGTGCAAAGATTATTTTAAAGAATACCCGATTGGTGCTTGTGCATTATCTCGTTTTGCTGTGTCATAACCCATCTTGCTGTGTCATCTTCTGACCGTGATTCAGCGGCTTCTTCTACCCTTGGAGGACAATGCAATCTCCTGCAGCGCTTTGGGACCCTCCAGCTCTCGGCGATAGCACTGAAAAGGAAATCTCTTCCTGCAGATAGAGTCCCATTCTGTTTTAATATCATTACAGCAATGAAATAGTAGAATTAAGACCTCAAGAGTTTGCATTTACAGTTTAATAAAGGGAAAGCAGTATCAGGTTATAGGTTTTCTTGCTGCCTAATGGGAAATTCTCTCCTTTCTTTTTTACATCTCATTTGAGAGAAAAAAGCTCTGAAGTTATTATTTACATTTTCACACCTAAAAGGAGGAGTTTATTGATATCGCTTCAAAGCAGAACTTAATTTCAAAGAGCTTCGGAATGATACCTGATGAATGCCAAAAGATGGCTTGCCAAAATCTTCAAGTTAATACACTGGCTTAAGGTAATGGGAAGTGAATCTGTTCCGAAAAGTGGGATTGCTGCAGTTTATAGACTAGTGTTTAAGTTGAATACGGTGTATAGCGCCAATGGCTTAAGAAGGATTTGGTGTATTTCTGCTTTGTATTACCTCTGTCTCTCTATTGTTGCACATCCTAAACTCTCCCTCTCGCTGCAACTCCCTCCCACACGTGCTCTCTCTTTCTTTCTCTCAGTTTTTTCTCTCTCTCTTTCCCTTTGTGTCCCCCCCCACTCTCTCTCTCCCACCTTGTCTTTGCTAGCTCCGCCTCACCTTCCCAGCCACCTCAGACGCCCATCTCTCCTCTGTCTTGTCTCCTTCCTTCTCCTCCTCCCGCTCATCCCCCAGCCCTCCCGGCTAATAGGAAACCTCCCCAGTCAGCTGGACTCTGACTGACGGCGGGATCAAGTTTTCTTCTCTAGATTGTGGTGCAGGTTTCAACCATCTGTTTCACAATGTCCTAATGCTAATGCTAGCACTAACATCCAGTCCCCATGTTGGCGGTGGCACTGAAGGGCCCGCTGTGCATATTTCATCATTGCATGGCTCCGTCTAATTAGGTCAGAGAGAACCACTCATTCCCATGGCAACCGATCTGTGGCTCTTGTGTGTATGTGTGTGTGTGCGTGTGTATATCAGAGAGAGAGAGAGGGTGATTGGAAGTGAGTGTCTGAGTGAGTTGGTAAATGATTCAAGGACGTGTGTGTGGGTGTGCGTGAATCAAAGAGGGAGAGAATGAGAGAAGGCAATAGAGTTGATATTGGTTATGATGAAGAGTATTAGCACACTGAGGCTAATGGCTAAACAGACACCACCAGTTAAGACAATGGATGTATACATACAGGCACCACAGGCTTTCTTGAGTATGCCTTTGACTCATTACACACAGTTCTATTCTTAGTCAGATTTCTAGAAAAATGTCTTCTCACCAAATTTCTGATAATTAGTTTTTGAACCTGCCGATAAAGGAGCAATAAGTAACATTTTTACTGTCCCGTGGCACATAATGACCATCATGTTTCTGCAGCGGGTTGATAGGGTTGCTGATTAGTCGCTGTGACTCAGTAATTATTTGGCTGGCGCTGAAATTTCTGGCTTTCAAAACTTAATCTCTGGGCCATATTTTGATTTGGAGCCAAAACTCCCCACCTGTTGGAGCTGAAAGACTGAATTTCTATGGGTAAAAGATACATTGAATGTACATGATGCACTGTAATCTACTATCTTGCATCCTGCTACAAACCACAGACGGGAAATCATTGCTATTCATCAAGGCAGCTCTATTATTCAAACAGACTATATTGATGCTTTCATAGAGAAACCACCAAAACTGCAGCTTTTTTTTGCTTCCTTACTTGTACTGAAAGTTTATGTGGCAATTTATATGTTGTGGGAGTTTTATAACCTTCAGGGCCTTGAGACCTGTTAAAACCCCTTTACATAAATTCAAAAATTCATGGGCATCAATGAGAAAATGAGCACTCTTTTCCTCATTTCCGAGAAAACTTCGTTTTTGCAGATATGTGTAGTTTGTCCGAATAGAGCGCTGGAGGCAATCTCTATCTCATTTGGATGCCCGGGACCTGCAATATCCTGCACACTTATCATTCAAAATAAGCCTAACCACTTAGCAATTGATGTAAGTGGTGCTTCATTTGGTATTATGCAGAAACTGGACAGCCATTTTCTAACAGGTGAAATTTTCAGGGAAAGATATTTGGACTTTTATCACAGCGGGTGACTAGGGAAACAATGGCTTGAATCAAAGAGATTATACCTAATATGAAGCTGCCTATGTGGGTTGTGGATTGCCTGCTTCTATGCATTATTTATGAGGCTACTGTTGCCTTATTTGAATAGTTTTGCATCATATTATGCATATGATGATACACTCATATACATCCAACCATTGAGAGTACTTTGATCAATGAGCAAGAATTTAGGCTTTTACAATTAAGGCTGCAAGTGGCACCACTGGAAATGAGGAAATAATCTTCTCCTCGCTGGGACACAGGACATGATGGTTTACTATCACTGGAGAATAGCCGTTTCGATTAACCCTTTGCTCTGTCAAATGGTTTTAAGCGCTAAATCCTTTGCACGCTTTTTGTCGTCTCCTCACTTGCCCCTCAGCTGACCCGTCAAATCCAAAGTCTTTCAGGGGGTTAATTTAAGGTCAAATCATGTGTTTGCATTTCAGCGCGATGGTAGTGCCTTGCCTCTTTAAAAGGCCTCCAGCCAAGAAACAACATATGTCTCGTTCTAAACAGCTCTGATAATGCACCGGTCTCATCCAAGGAGAATACGCATCAAGCAACAGTTGGTGAACAGTTGGTGAAGGAAAAAGGAGCAGCTAAATCTCTGCTTGAGTCTACAATTAAGTCAGCAGCAGATTTTTTATTACATGGTTCCTATTATAGATAGATAATATTTTTTAGTTTATACAGCATATAGGAGTAGGTCCACCAAATTATTAGGATTGTGTGTGTAGTGATGTAAAATGACATTTAGCTGATTGATGGCACTAAAGTAAATCTGCTTTGTACTTTGTAAATTATAATAGGGAATTTAATGCCTTGATTGACAAAATTAACAGTTGTACAGTCCAATCATCTGTATTTTAGAATTGTAAAATTTGCTGCCAAGATAAATCCTAAACTTAAATGTTGATTCCAAAATGGATATGCAGCTTTTCTATATGGACTCTTACCACATTTATTCAGGTTTTATTTATTTATTTATTTTTAGATCTTCTATTTTCTGATTCTGGACAAAGTGATCACACAACACAATAAGAGTTGCATTACATAAGGGCATACAGTGTACCAGGACAATATGACTCATATCCATTGCAAAGTGACAAATTGTTTAAAATTACGTTTCAACTTTATATAGAAGCAACATTTATTTTAACATTTTGCTTTAGTCCTTGCATTATCTCCACTGGTAAATCAGTCCGAATTCCAATTATCTGGGCATTGATAAAACAGTCAACTTTAAGCAGACCATAATGACCTTACTGTAATTATGATGTATAGTTCACTCAGATAAAACCGCAAGCCTCCATTTTCCTTGCCGCCATCGTAAAAACCACTGGCCTGCCGCAAGAAATTGATTACATCTGTAATTCACCTCACTGTAGCAAGGTAGAATGAAACACTCACCCCTTTTATCAAATCACTCTCCAACTGCTCTCTCCGGACCGGGGATCAATACTGGCAGAGATTCAGCTGTGAAACTAGATAGAGAGCATGATAGGAATTCAAGTTCGTACAGGCAGTGTAGTCTGTGCCTTTGGCTGACCGCTCCTTCGACTGATGGACAGGTGATGAAGAAAATTAAATCACAGAGATAGGGCAGCTGTGTCTTTTCTTCACTGTGTTATGTCGTTTTAATGCGTTCGGGGTAAAGCAGCACTCACACTGTCTGTATATTCAGGGTAAAATAAATGAATTAGTCAGTTCATAAGAGATTAATGCAACATCTGCTTTTCAAACTCTGGTGCGAAAAAAAAAAAAAAAAAA
>OMKZ01017277.1:0-12978 GCA_900302535.1 Neoniphon sammara
CACACACCTATCTCAATTGGCTGTACCTTCTTGCACACTACCCCCCCAAAACCTGAAAAAAAGACTCTTGTTCGTTGACAATAGAATATGATGAATACTGTCTTTTCTGTGTTGAAAAGCTCTCCTCTCCATTCGCCCTTTTAGCCAGCTCAATACAGAACAGTACTTGATTAAATCCCATTAGCGGAGTCATTTGCATCAAGGACCTTGATTAAAATGCAGAGATATGATTTGATATCTAATCTTGCTCTGAAATCTCCAACTCAATTGCCCTGAGACTAAACAACTAATTGAATAGTAGACTGAAGCATCAGACAAAATTGTATGCAGATTTTCTGGCTGTGTATATTAAGCTAATATAGGCGATAGGGATGTCATGGTAATTATCATGATAATAGTGTTTTTTTTTTCAGATTGCATTAGCCTAGCTGTATTATTTCGACAGAGATATGATCATTCCTGTAATTTTTCTTTACCCTTTTTTTATACCCACAGTTTAATCATATACTATGTAGTTGTTTACAATGTCTATGTCAATCCCTCTTCACCTTTTACCCCACAGATTTTGACAGTTTACCATACTATACCCTCAATATTTCACACTTCATCAAAGTTTCTGCAACAAGTTCTGTGGTCTGAAAAGTTCTGAGAGACGATGTTGGAGGGTGATTGATTTGTACAACAAAACGCTGAAGAAACTTTGTTTGTAGGAATAGGTAAAAAAAAAAAAAGAAAGAAAGAAAAACAGAAAACTTATCACACAACCATACTATTAGACAGCATTGCTTTTGGCCGCTGGGGTGTGAGAGATGGTGCTTTAAGAGACTACCTCTCCTATCTTTTTAATTAATATCTGCCTTGGGGCTACTGGTTATATACAAGCAGATAAAGCCCTGCTGCATACCAATGGTCTGCAAATTAAAACAAATATAGCATGGGATAAAAAAATTCACCCTGCTGTCAAAATGAAAATTAATTTGATGCAGTCCTCTTAAAATAATAAATAATGCTATGAATAATTTATCTTTGTCTTTGAATTCATCATGGTGATTTCTTGTACTAAAAGGACACCGATGTTACCATCCCATTTGATTTTTAAGAATTGTGTATCCAGAACCATGTCAGACATGAGTTTTTCATCACATTCTTTTACATGTATATGAGGGGCTCTTTGCTACGGTAAAATCAAGCCACTTTGCAAAATTTCAGATGTCAACACAAATCCTGAAATCTACAAAATGTATCGTTTTTCAACTCTTCACCACATCTCTCAACACAAATGTATCCCAGTCAGCCGCTGGTCAACAGAGCTCCAATAATGTGAAGGACAATTGAGAGATACTCAGAGAATAACAATTCAAGAGATATGGCAGTGTGGGATCATATAACTTTAAACCTTCGACAGCAATGTGCTGACTGACTCTTGTCATGTAAACTACTGAGAAACATACAACTACTTCTGTGGTTGAGGATGATGGCGCAGCTATCAACTACCATTGCATGTCATTTTGCATTGTAAAACACTGACCACAACACTGATACTGGAAGGACCAATCAGCTGCAACATGTCTGTATAATATACCAAAGGAAATATTTCACCGTACCATAAGGGAGGTCACATCTGCCAGTGTATCTTCCACTCTAAGCATCTACCCCTAATAGCCATAAACTACAAACTAAGCAAGCTTGATTTGACTAAGCAAATGAAAAGCACATATCTCTTTAACCACAGGCCAATGTTGAAGAGACTTTAAATTGGCCTCAGCATGCAAATCTGGCTGAAGGGTGGAGTGCAACATCTTATCTGAGAAGCATTAGTACACATAATTTCAAACACCATTTTATTTGCCTCTCAGCAACTAGAAAAAACACAACATGAGCAGTAATCTTTTGTGTGGCGAGAATGTGAACTAATGAGATGAATCAAGAATCACTAGCCCAAAGCAAAACTTTAAAGGGCTGTGTGTGTGTGTGCATGTGTGTGTGAGTGTGGAGGGTTGGGAGGGGGTCCGTTTGCGCATTTAAACACCAAAGAGTGCAATTGAAAAAAAGCCTGTTTTTTCTTCTTCTTCCTTTTCCAAAATAAGCTGCTACTATGAAAATAAACAAAGCAATTCTATTAGACAAGGAAAAATTGCAAAGACCACAAAGATGCATGAGAAAACAAAAATATCAACAGTACAAGATTAGCACTTGGGAAAGAGAGAATTAAATCAAAGCCATATTGCCTGACCGACCACTCCTTAACCAACTCATACAAGGACAAGAGCAAACACTATTAGTAATAGCTTTTTTTTATTTGATCTTTTCATCTTTTTTTTTCAGATAGATCACAATGAACACAGCCTTTAGACAATAGCAGTTGAGATAATCCATACAAATGAATGTCTCTGGTCTTTTCACCAGTTGCCCATTGTAGCATGGAGCCCTATGATATCACTGCGGGCTTGAGGGTGAGGGGACGACACTGACAAACATTGGGTGCTTGTTTTAACTAACCAAAATGGCATGTTGTCTTTAGATGTGTGTGTAAATCAGTGGCTGTCTGTGAGTCTGCGTGTGCCTGCATCCGTGTGAGTCAGAGAAGAAGAAGAGAGAATTAGCCACATTCAGTGAGGCCCTGTTCTAATCACTTGGTAAAACCAACAGTCTCAAGTGGCCAAAAATACCCCGGTCTAGATTTGACTAATGCACTGATCAATCCTTCCGTATGCCTACAGTGTGTAATTAGACAATAATGAGAGGCTTTACATTATGCTTGATCCCCAACTATGTGTTGACCTCAGCAGCCTCTGCTCCATTAGACAGCAAATAGCCTGCGAGAGGGCCATGGCTTTAAAGAATACCTTCCACCCCACTGGACCCAGCTCATTTCCTGCCCACAGTCAGCCGGAGCGTACGGATAGTGGCCGGGCCAGGGGAACGCCATTGGAGGGGACAGCACTTTAAATGTGTCTGAACTGTGACAGTGACTCTCTCTGGCAGCCAGATTCTGACTAAAAAGACAGAGTCCTGGGGTGACCTCGGTACTATTTCTCAATTAATGCCCAAACAAAAGACGGCGCGCGGCAAATGGTTTCGTGTGACAGTGGGAATTGAAACCATATAGGGGTTTGCAGAAATTAAAAGGAAGGAAAGCAATTGTTTTGTCAGACAACAATGAAGGCATGAAAAACAGATCAAGCACATGCACGCACGCGCACACACACATGCGCACTCTCTTTCACACACATACACACAAGCACAGAATGCTTGATCCAGCATGAAGACTTAGCACACTGAGATAAAAAGAAAATAAATCATGACGTCTAGTGTGGAAGTGTCACATGATAGTAGTTTACCCTCTCTTATACAGCCTTTACTTTACCTTCCAGGGGCTGTGTGTGTGTGTGTGTGTGTGTGTGTGTGTGTGTGTGTGTGTGTGTGCGCATATGAAGGCATTGTTTGAGTGGCATCTTGTTAGGATCAGAGATTCAGTGTGCACTTTGTATGAAGAGCACACTTTGTTCCCGTTTGTATGATGCCAATGTTAGGCATGTTTGATTTATGCGGATGTGTTTGAGAGAGAGATATAAAAAATCTCATTTAAAAATAAACATAATTTTTTTTCTTTTCCCATCGTATCCTCCAACCCCTTCTCTAAAAACAGCCTCTGCCATCTCCCAGGAAAAGAGCAAGGGTAAACCTACCAAACACTGTACAGAAGAAAGAGGAGAAAAGGCAATAGTTACTTCGCTCCTCAGAGGCAAGCAAACAAAGAGCTACAGGGAGGAAAAATAGGCAAATGAATGCAAAATAAGTGAAAGAAATGGAAAGTAGGCAGGAGATACAACAGCATGGCAGGAAATGCGAGATATGTCTTTGTAATGCCACAGTGTTTAGAAAGGGTGTCTGTCATTTAGCTAGCTCTCCCAAGCTGGCACATCAATTTTAAATTACACAAGAGTGCAGCCGGACAGTCGGAAATGTCTTCCTTTCCGTGAGTCCTCTCTCTTTAACCAAAGCTGGTCAGAAACACACATGGTCCAGGGGGCTTCAGTGTGGAGAATGTCCAAACATGTATCACGTGCGGATTAAGAAAAAAGAGGCACGGAAGGAAATAACATCACAGCACTGAGATGTGACACGTGTATGTGCAAGAGGCCAACCCAACCCAAACAGGCTTTTAGAAACACACCAGGAGCCACATGAATCAAAAAGTCGCTATTCCCTCATTTGGGTAACTTACATCTCACACGGGTTTGGTGGTGGTTGTCACATTTTCCAAAACACATATACTCTAATAGCCTACTGTTCTGCCTGTCTTATTGTCAGTGAATATTAGAAAAAGCACCTCTCATTATTATTTCAGAGAGTGGCCGAAATGTGCCAAGATTTTCAAAAATAAATATTTGTATAATTATTTTTTTTAAGAAAGCCTGAATGTGAAGACACTTGGTTGATATAAACCATGTACCTAAACAGCTAAGACATCAAATCCAAAGTAACTTCAGAAAGAGTTTAGGACGTCAAGTTTCTCTGCAAAGTATGAGAAGTCTAACATGTATAGTGAAGTACATACAGAAACAACACAGACTGCTGAAAAAAGAACCACTTTTGGTCCTTTATAGAAAATGCACATTCTGGTGGACCAGGGCTTCATAAGCAGTCACAAGCTCCACAGATACAACAAGCTCTCCGCAGAGACGGTAAGGCAGTTATATGATCACCAAGGAAACCACTCCACCTTCCATATGGCAGGTTTCTTTTTTTGGAAAGAAAGTAAAAACATAATGAACACAAAATACCCATACTAGTTATTGTTAAAGAAAATAGCTGCCCTGTAAAAATCTGCTCAGTAAAAAATATTAAAACTGTTGTCTTGTGGTTGTTGCTTTTTTTTTCTTTTTTTCTTTTTTTTGTAGTTGGTTTGAATTGTATTCTAGATCAGCTGGCTCATTAAGCTTTCAACAGTTATTGTATTTGATCCAGCTGGATCTCAGGGTAAAAAGAGGCGACATCTCAAAAGCACTGAAGCCAGCCTGCAAAGATGCAGAGTAGAGAGGAAAAAAAACACCAACAAAAACCCAAACTAAAGCAAACTCACAGAGTTCGACAGCTACTAAGGCAACTTTTGCCAAATACAATATAAGCCCATGTATATTGCAACACAACTATATATTAATTTAATAAAATACACAATATAGCTTTTGTACACATAACAATTTGGCTCAAATGCACAGAAATTGCAGTAAAATCAATAAAAATATGTCAATTTTTTGATGTAAACACATTTAAATTGGATACATTTACACATATAATGATATTATGTATAGTGATAATGTGAAGGGACATTTTTGTGTTTATTTATATTTTTGGGTATTTTTCTTTGAAACAATGGCAGTGTCCTTTGCAGTTCTTTGAATAAATGCCCCGCTCTTAACCGCACCTTAAACCCCAGGACACTTTTTGCTGAAATTCCTCATTTCTTTTTTTTTTTTCTTATAAAATGTATAAATATTTTGTTAATATCTGGACACTATACATGGATTCATACATATAGTCATCTATATAATCATATAGATATATCTTTTCACAGTTGAGGAAAAATGTCCCTTTTTATACAAGCTTGTGATTGCCTTAAGGCATAGTCAGACACATGGTAATTCACTGTACACAAGGGACTGAAAGCTGATGATATACATGTATAAGACAATTACACAGATGGCCAGTCGTGTATATGTACGTGTCTGTCTGTGTGCATGTGTGTGTGTTTTCGTGTATGTGTTTGTGAGTGCGCAAAGCATAGTGCACGTGTGTAAAATTGGTGTGTGCGGCTACACCAGTTAGGAACATGAAAGTTTAAATAGAGGAGCGAGAGAGACACAGCTTACACATGTGGCTACAAATGACAGGTGAAACATGGTTACACTGGTAATAATTCTCCATCAGTGGAACACTCAGGCCCCTCCGTCTCCCCGGGTCCATCCCACACCCCAATGAACACACCCCTGAATAACCGACCTATCCACTTTCAGATACAGGATCCTTTACACGTTAAACACCAATGTTACAAAGTCAGAAAAGATAAGGTTGTTTTGTGTATTTCGGTCTTTCACTGGTCACAACTAGACCAGACTTTGTTTCTCTGTTTCTGTATCGATTGTCATGTCTGTCCATAAATAGTCCTCGTCCTTTAATGTCTATGGCAATCACACACAACAGAAATCCACCTACATACTCTTAGATATGTAGGATTTCACAAGAGACCATGAACAATACACTTATGAGCTGGTGGGCACTTAGATAAAAGCTTGCGAGGTGCCAGAAGCATAAGCTTCTGCCATTTGCTTAAGAATCCAAAACAAAAAGAGTTTATAAATTCAGCAGAATTCAGTTGTCCTTGTTTGCCATTTTGTTACCCAGTTTCTATTTTGTTGGTGGTGGTTTTAGCACCAAAACTGGTGCCAAAAGACAAGATGAATATTTCCATTGTCCTTCCAATGGCAGTAATTTTCAACAACAAATACAGTGATAACAGCTCCCATCATAAGAGCCATTTAACCTTTGTTGATTTGTTTTGGTGACAGTTGTGGCAAGAGAGGTCTGTTTTTTTCTTTTTTTGGAATAGCATCCCACTCCCCTCTCTTGCACCCTATTTCTTTTTCTTGCAATTCTTTGTGTCACTTCCTGAGTGTGCCAGTGGCCTCACTTCCTCTGCAGTCCTGCAATAGTTTGTCGATGTCTCTCACTACCTGGTCAGCGTCCATGCCATCGCGGCTCACATTAGGCTCCACCTGCTCCAGGACGCACTCCATTTCTCCTGAGCCCGCTGCTTCCTGGCTGATCCTGGATCGGGCCTCAGCCAGCACCTTGGCCACCGGGTCTGAGGGAGGCAAGGGTGGGTACACCCCCTGATCCCTGCTCTGTTTGGTTGGCGACAGGTACTGACCATCAGGAGGACCGTAGTGGCCAGAGCAGGTGGGAGGTGGAGGTTTACCTTCAGCTCCGTCAGCTGGGCTCTTTACTGCGGAGCAAGGAGACATGGTGGAGCAGCCTTTGGTCGGGCTGCTGGAGGCGGAGGGCACCTCTTGGAGGAGAGGGCTGAGGGCACGTTTCGCCTTAAAGTAGGGTTTCACATTGGCAACCAGGATGGTGTGGTCGCGGCGCTCTTTGCCAAAAGTACAGAACGTCTTCTTGCCGTTGGGGTTGACAGTTTCATAGGTCTCTGTCTCTTGCACGGTCTCCATCCCTGCTGGCACAAACAGATTGTTGCGGTAGTCCACGCCCTCCGCCTGGTTACCTCCTGCCGGGAACTGGGGCATCCAGCAGCGGTCGGAATGACCCAATACTCGGCACTCCTCTGTACAGTTCACGCAATCCTCATCTGCAGGTAGAAAGAAAGGGCGGGGATGGATTGGAGAGGAAAGTGAAACATGTCAGTACTGTAAAGAGTTTGACCACCACACAGTGAGAGGGTAATATCATAGAATTATAACGCCGTTATGTAATTGAACTAAATTGTGCAAAGAGATAGAGCCCAAAGTTGGGTAAGTAGAGCTTAGCCTAATGAAATGATGTGAAAAGCCAGATGGGGATGTCCCAGCCTGAACACGTGCACAACACACACACACACACACACACACACACCACACAACACACACACCTTTCCAAGGGGCTGGAGGACACCTACTGGGTGGATACACATTTCCAAAGCTCTGATCAAGGGGATGGCAGAGCATACAGAAGGGATGGGGAGGGAGAGAGAGAAAAACAACAACAGTTGAGGTTTGGCAAAGGCATAGCGCCGTTATCATAAATTCATGTCAGTGAGCTTTGAAGCCCTCCCTAGACAGAGAGACTGTGCCAAATGGCTTGTGCTTCTTCCCTATGTGTGTTTGTGCCTGTTTATTTGTGTGTTTCTGGTTGTTGTTGTTGTTGTTTCTGTGTGTACATGTGTGTGTGTGTGTGTGTGTGTGTGTCCCCTCTTTCATCTCTATTCAGAAGGATGCACAGTCTGGCTGATTATGGGAGTGTTCATGCCTGTGTCAAATGGATCCAGAACTTGGTAAAAAAAGAAGAGCACATTTTTTTCTCCTCTTGAGCACGAGGTGAAAAATAGAGAGGGAAAAAAAGAGCATCTGTTGTTCCACAAATGGAATCTTTCCATTGGCCGGATGGGATTAAACTGGGAGAAGACAGACAGCAGGACTGGATCCGAAGAGTTTACATTAATAGCATCTATACAACAAGGACCTCTAGACCCTGTCCTCAAATGTCTGGATGCTCAGTGTTTTGAATTTACTGAATAAGAACACTTCAGACAGTGTACTGTCAGTGGTCAGCACCAATAAAATATACTGAAGACGTTTTTTTTTCTGTGACTGTGTAGAATTTTTGGCAATCAGCCTATTGCATCTGCTATTTTAATGGGCTAAAATAGACCATTTGCAAATGCTATTTTACACAGGTCTGATTCCAACACACCTCAGCATGCTGCTCTCACTGGCCTTCATCAATCAACCCATTAGTGTAATTAATGGAAATTTTTACAAAGTAGAAATTCGAATGTTACCGACATGCTCAAGAACACAGCAACACATCAGCATTTAGCACTACTCTCTGATGAAATCTCAAGTTTGCATTCACAGGCCTCGAAAAGAAATCCAGCAGCGCTGACCAATTTGCATATTAGTTTTGAGATATGTAATGTATCTGCTTGTTTGTGGAGTCAAACCCAGCAGCCAAGCACAGCTCTTCTAATTTCTTATAGCAACACTTGTGTGCTTGCCATAGTCTTTTCAGAACAAAACAAACTGACTGAGAGAGAACTCAGACAGCCTTCTTTGTTAAGTGGAATAAAACATTAGGCAAGCCTATTCACACAAGCCTCACTTCTGTATGATTTGTCAGACTCCGTGCTTATATGGATGACTAAAAGTGCCAACAGTGCTAGTGGCAGACTTCAGTGTTTGAACTAAGGAATAAAAAGAGACTTATGTAACTTTATACTTTTATATTAAATGGAGAACCACATGTTCCCACCTTCTGCCAAATGGTTTGAACTTTGATGTTATTTGATATGTTTTGCAATACAATTATGGCCTCATATATTAAGTACAGGACCTCATCTTAACATCTTTTCCCTGCAGCTAATCTGTCATGGTTTAAAATCTTAAACTATCTAAGTCAAGGTGTTAACTTAAGGTTGCCCTCTTCTGCAAGCTGAAAACCATTGCCACCATTTTCATCTGAATGTGATAAGACAAAAGCATTATGGTCAGGTGCTGTAAAGCCACCTTATCAATTCCATTATGTGGTGTGCAGACCTGTGCAGTGTGGTGAGGACCTTGGCTGTAACCAGCCTTTAAAGACCACAAACTTGGGGCTTAATACAATCTTTTTCGTTGACGCGAGTGACCCGGCTGAGTGGATGTGCCTGAGTGCACTTGGCTAGGCTGTCTTTGCAGTGTTGCAGGTCAGCAGCCTAGATTCCTGAGAGACTGCTCTCCTAAGCTGTAGGGATGAGCTTAACACTTCACAAATGTTTGAAGAAGGCCAAACAGCGCTGCCAAAGAGAGCCTGACATTTCCCATGTTGAAGCAGTCATCTGGAGAGGAGACAGGGAGAGCGGGAAAGTGGAGGCCAGACCAGTTTGAGACGGCGTAAATTCAAATGGTGGAGAGGGAAGAGAATGTGTCGGCACATTTGTATGTATGCCCTGAGTTTGTGCAAGAGTGACTTGAGATATGTGTAAAAAAATATATATATATAAACAACATGTCAAGGCGCAAAGATAGATGATTTGGTGGAAAGCTTGTACATAAATAATACAAACCTGAATACACTTTCCAACCAGAACACTCTATTACTATAATCCATCACCAAGCCACAAAGTATAGATCCTGCAGTTTGTGTACTCATGCTTAACAGTTAGACAGCCACTGCCTTTCACACACCCAGCTTGCGTGCATTCCAGACACACACAATTAACTTGGCCCCTACACTGTCTTCATGCTCTCAGAGGTGATTGTCCATTCACTGGGTGCATATTAAAGCATAAATAATCCATGCAGACATATTTCCCTGCATTTAGTTGGAGGAAACCTCTGATAGATTATTCATGTCGGAGCTCCACATTCAACCTTGAGGCGTTCTCCTCATATCTATGGCTAACAATATGACATATGAGAGCAGGGGTGACATTCATCTCTCTCTCTCTCCCTGCTTCTCCCACATTACTCCCCTGGCTCTCTTAGGATGGGCAATAGAGGCAGTTCACCAAGGACACATTTGCCTATGATGATTTGGCTAGTAGGGGTGTGCATATTCTCTCTCTGTTAGACACAATTTCTACCATACTGTATATGGTCTAAGATACATGCACTGAAAGATACATTAAAACCTGCAAGGAGTCGGCACAACTTGAATCACCTCTCATTCAGTGATGTCATATGTTATGATATGATGCAATGCAATAGGAGTTGATAACTGTTCTTATATATAGCAGCATTTAAGGACCTTGGTTCTTAAATTATTCAAAATTCAGTCTAGTTTAACATTTCATTTACTGGCTTCATTCGTTACATTTGGGTAACTGAGTTGTTCTTTGTTTGGTATTCATTCTATTTTTCAATTACTTAAGACCCACCCATACAGCTCATTCATTTTTAAACTCTTAAATATCCTGCTAGTAGACTCCCTTAATCTTTCATAGCAAGTTTTCTTTTTTATGGCCAAATAGCTTTCTTCCCTTTGGGGTAATTCTAGGATCAAATTGTACTGAGTTATTTAAGTTGTAAAATCACACTCTGAAGCTTCAGCTATCAATCTGTGCCTACAGTGGACATACAGCATTGTTATCTGTCAGTATCCATTATTTCATGAAGTTTGTAATCATGGACAACAACACTGTACGACGGAATTTTGGTCAGCAGGAGATGAATTTGCCCTACAATCTTAACTTCTCAGCAAACAAACCCTGTGAAAAAGACAGCACATCTCATAACCACGTTGGACATGAACCAAATTAAAGCAAATGAAAGAGGCAGGGTAGAGTGCTTTTTTTTTTAGTATTTAAGAAGGACTGAATTTTGGATTATTGTGTATAAATTCTGATCAAAACATCTCAGGCATAAGAAGGAGGAGAAGTAGCAGAATTCAGTTTCATTCAAAATGTAAGAGTCGGAGGAACACAGATTGAATTGTCCGGTCAGGAAGCGGGAGCAGCTCATGTCTGTATCTGTGCAGCCCTATCGTCGACACTTGGTCTGAATCCCTGATTGAAATCGGATATCTGTTAGACCTCTATTGCCAAAAAGAAAGTTTAATTAACTCCAAACACTCTTTTCTATTTGTCTATGTTTTTTCAACAGAGATCAGCCAGGGCTACCGTACTGCCTCTAGCAGGGTTAATTGCCTTGCTTTAGGGCACAATGGTAAGGCTGGGTAACAGGGAGGTAGATACAGTAGTTATGTAGCTGCCAGCTGTAGTTGTTCTTCCTGTTGCTTCTTTGGCTGCCGAGAGCACATGAGAAGTTATGAAGTAGCAAAGATGTTTCCAGAAATCTTTGGGCAATAGCAAAAAAAGTGAAGCTGAAGTGAAACATATTGCTTTGAGGTGAAAGGTAGTTTTCTTTTCTTACTTAGTTATGGCTGTAACTGAGTAATTCTTATCAAGAAATTAGGTTTTCCTGTTAAGAAGTTAGGACAATTAATCTGCCATCACTTCATTCAATAAGTGATGCCTTTGACTGAATAGCTAGCAGAGATGAAGAGGTGTCTTGGCATGTAAGTGCTCTACTGATGAAAATGGAACGGTTTGTTAAAAATATTAAATAGGAAAAAGGGTTATGGGGTGTTAGTTTTACCTGTTAAGGCAAGCCAAAATATACTAAATATGCAGCAAGTGCATACCAGAGGTATTTCAAATAGGGTTTCTAAATAACACATAGCAAGTGAGCCTCTTCTTATAACCCTTTTCTGGCGGAGTGATCAGCTAAAAGTGACAAACCAACTTCAAGGGAGTCTTAGGAACAAAAAAAAAAAAAAATGGGGGCGGCCCTCCATAAAACTTTTTCACAAAAACATGAAACGACAAGTCTTAACCTCATTTACACCACATTTGCATTCATGGCCAACATCAGACTCATATATTTCAGCAAACAGAAGAATGTTTATTTGCGCGCGTCAGCCTGATGTCGGATCATTTTCTTTTAAATAAGTTTTATGGAGTGCCGCCATTCCTGTGTTTTCATGCACTTGTAGGGAGGTTTTGTAAATAACTCAGCATATGCTCTTTTTGGTTAAAAGCCAATCAGTGTGCAGCTTCACAACCAGTCTGCCACTGCTTTGAACATTTTCTTATGCTTGAATTTTTTTTCTCTAGGTGTAATGAGGACACTGTAAATTGAAATACAGGGCATAGGGTTAGAGCAGCATTTTTTTCATTGAAGCAGCTGCCAATGTAATGAGTGCTGTTTATATATTTATATACATTTGCTGACAATTCTTTAAAGCAAGGACTACAATGGGAATGGACTCCGTGACATTTCTGTTATGCATGGTATTTCTGAGATGCATGAATTTTTAGTTTGAAAAATCGTCTGATACAGAATGTGTTGTCCACTGAGCTGAATGTCCTGACCATGAGGCCGTCGTGTGCTGAGGCTCCGGTGTATTTGTGGTTGTATTAAGAAGCCCATGAAACCAATCTATTGCTGGTATCTCATTTTTCAACCTACCCTTTCTAATACTCCTTGAGGAGCCACAAGCAAGAGCAGATACATTAGAAAATACACAACATCAAAGTGCAGGGACAGAGAGCAATCACACAAATACACAGACACACAGACACACACACAGCACCTTCTCACTGTAAAATGTCAAGATGAAATGAGGGTGATATTAAAAAAGAGCAGAAACCCAAAGGAACCAGAGGAAAAAAATGTTGAAACAAATTTTTTCACTTTTTTTTTTTTTTTTTTTTTGGTAAAAGTT
>OMKZ01017280.1:0-19749 GCA_900302535.1 Neoniphon sammara
TTGAGAGAGAGAGAGAAAGAGAGGTGTGTGTGTGTGTGTGTGTGTGTGTGTGTGTGTGTGGAGAGAGAGAGAGAGAGAGAGAGAGAGATATGCGCGCTCAGCACCCAGGAGCGCACATCAGGACTGCAACTATTTAAATCTATCGAACATAAAAAAAACAACAACAATAAATATTAACTCACCATCATCCGCTTTACTGTTTCTGCACACAATCACCTAACAACAGTTAAAAATAGAATATAACAGAATAACCTATTTCTAGTGACTTGCTTAGTCTAGATAGATAGATAGATAGATAGATAGATAGATAGATAGATAGAATTGCCCTATAATTTGGGATCCAGTAAAGTTTGAATCAAAGTGGGTTAAATTGAAGCTCGCGGCTGGCCCCTCAAGCATGAAACATGACTCCGCTCAGTCAGAGGTGTTTTTAACGGAGGAGAATCATTCGATACAAAAGTGGTGGCGTGAGCCCCTGAGACGTCACCAGTCCCCGCCTTGAATTATAAGAATCAATTGTTAGATTTCAAAATCAGAATAGTTTTTATAACGCGTTGGAGGCGTTATCCTACTGATAGGACACAAGGCGCGCGGCTCGACGGAGAGAGCACAACTCCTTAGCAAATGTGGGATTATCACTAAATAAAAAGTCATAAATTAATTGTGCAATTTAATAGTTAATACTGTTAATTTTACTGGGGAAAAAAATCCAAGAGAAGTCTCAAGAATGCGTTGCACCTTAGACGGGATTAGTTGGGCGCTCTTTTTGTGCGCACTCATGTCACTGACCGTGAGCGCGCAGGACTATTCTGAGGACGATGAGATGATACTGGATCTGATCCGCCTGGACGAGACGCAACCCGAATCCGGACCCGAGCCTGCCGCTGAGTTCCTCAGGTGCAACAAGGTAACGCTGATCCCTCTGTCACAGGCATGCGAGCATCCCGTGTACAGCGTGTTCCACCCTGCCTTTACCTGCACCTGATTATTTGACAAGCTTTAGGGATTTTGGTGCATGCATCACCTCATTCTCGTGAAAAGTCAGATGATAAGTAACACTGCAGATTTTACACTACCTCCTATTTACTGCATCAGGCTAACCAACAGGTTAGGATGACTTACTGATTACACACACCTTATTACCAAATGGAGCATCAATCCCCTGCATGAAATCATAACATGCTTAGAACATCCACACTCTCATTTTTCCTCCTGCATGTGGATTCTGCATTTCTATGTTCTGTGTCCTGTCCCTTAGGCAGCGTGGCGAATACCAGGTCAGTACCTAGTGATCCTGCAGCAGGGCTCCCATGACTCCCATGTCCAGAAGACAATCAGGAGGCTGCAAGCCAAGGCAGCCAGGAGAGGATACCTGCTGGAGATCCTGCAGACCTACTCTGGAGCTTTGCACGGCTTCCTGGTCAAGATGAGCAGTGATGTCCTTCACATGGTAACTCCTGACCTCCAGCTCTTGTGTGCATGCTGCTGTACTCTTCAATAGACCTTTTTCACAGCAGCCAATTTGGCATGAAATAGTCGGAAAACACAGGTGTTACTAATCATATCAGTTAAGGTTCTGTACCTAAATAGAACAGAACCTTCATTAACGTCATTATTAACACCTCTTTCAAAATGGCTGCTGTGAAAAAGTTACATAACAGTCTTTAACACATCACAGGCTACTTGACTCCTCACCTGTGACCAGTGACCTGGCAGTAAATAAAAGTCTGCATTAACAATGACCTTCAGGTGGTGATCATCATAAGGCAAACAAATATTGACAAAAATAGTTATATTTTCAGAAAAGCATGTACTAATGTTTTTTTACCCCTTGAAATAACTTATTTCTAGTACCTTGCTTGTGTTGTATTGAAATCTCATGTGTACGTCGCTTTGGATAAAAGCGTCTGCTAAATGCCAACTGTAACTGTAACTGTATTTCAAGTTACATGAGCTTGGCACTACTTTTTGGGCTCCATATGAAGTAATATATGATTAAAAAGGTAGTTAAATTCTGTTCTGCAGGTAGGTTTACTGTCCACTACTTCCCTGCTCTTGAGCCAAGACTAGTAGATGCAATATTTTATTTTTAGTTTGATTGTGCTCCTACCAGGCCGTGAAGCTGCCTCATGTAGATTACATAGAGGAGGACTCGTCTGTCTTTGCTCAGAGTGTCCCCTGGAACCTTCAGAAGTTACTACAGCCTCACATCGGCACCTCGGACTCTGGGGAATACAGGCCACCGAGTGAGTTTCTCTCTCTCTCCCTCTCTCTCTCGCTGCTTCTCAATCACACACATAAAGTAATTACATTTTGTATCCATGCACACCTCCTGTCTAGATGACGGCGGGATGGCGGAGGTATATCTGATGGACGGCAGCGTTCAGAGTTCTCACAGAGAGATTGAAGACCGTGTTCACATCACAGACTTCAGCAATATCCCTGATGAGGATGGAGTCAGGGTTCACAGACAGGTTACAAATAGTTGCTCATAGAGATAGTTGCTCATTACACAGTGCACCTCAGTAACAAACCTTTTACACACTCACTGAAAGCCCAGATCTCAGTTTAGATTGTCAACAAAGTCCAGTGGACAGCACTGGACAAATGCAGCCCACTGTATTTCACTGTGGTATCACCAGATCACTGTCATGTACAACATTCTGTCTGCAGGCCAGTCAGTGTGACAGTCACGGCACACACATGGCTGGGGTTGTCAGTGGGCGAGACTCTGGCGTGGCGAGGGGCACCCGTGTTAACTTGGTGCGTGTGCTCAACTGTCAGGGGAAGGGGACTATATCAGGAGCCCTGGCAGGTATCACTCCCCAAAAGATTCTATTAGCAGCTATCATCATTTTTTTTCTATCAATCACTCCATTCCATTTCTGAACATCCCGCTCTTCTCCCACTTAGGGTTGGAGTATATCCAAGCGTCCTTACTGGCCCGTCCAGCGGGTGCAGTAGTTCTCTTGCTGCCTTTCATTGGTGGCTTCAGCCGTTCGTTAAACACAGCCTGCCGGGACATGGTTGCTAACGGAGCCGTGGCCATCGCTGCCGCAGGGAATTACAGAGATGATGCTTGCCTCTACTCACCTGCCTCAGAGCCTGAGGTGCACGCAGATTTACACACACACTCTTGGAACCATGAATCCATTCCCACAGGTACACACGGGACCACCTGAACACAACCCTTAACTGTTTTCTTCTGTGCAGGTCATCACAGTGGGGGCTGTGAACTCAGCAGATCAGCCCATCTCACTGGGAGCAGGTGGCACCAACTTCGGCCGCTGCGTAGATCTGTTTGCACCGGGCGATGATATTGTCAGCGCCAGTAGCGACTGCAGCACCTGTTTCACCTCCCGCAGTGGGACCTCCCAGGCTGCTGCCCACGCTGCTGGTGTGTGCACGAACGCACAGGCATGATGACACACATAACAAAACACACAGGCACAAAAAAATCAATCATCATCTATCATTTTAATTAGTTACAAGAGCATGTGTTTGCAGTATATGGGATTTGTATATAGGATTTGCGTTTTTGTTTGCATGTGTGTAGGTATAGCAGCAGTGATCCTGTCCTCCAGTCCTAATGCGTCATCAGTGGAGGTTCTCCAGAGGATGTTGCGTTACTCCATTAGCGATAATATCAACCCTCTCGCTCTGCCTGAAACACACCGTGTCACCACCCCAAACCTGGTGGCAGCCATGCCGCCTGCTGTGGCACGCAACAACACAGGTTAGTGCCTTACACATGGCATTTATCATGCATGTGCAAGTTGCTCTGTAAGCCCATTTGGATCAGTGTTATTGTTTGTGTAGATGTGGAGCTTCTGTGTCGGTCAGTGTGGTCTGAGAGGTCAGGAGTCCTCACCGCTGACAAGGCAGCGATTCGCTGTCGTCGAGGTGAGGAGATGATGGGTTGTACCAGCTACGCCCCTGATGGGGTCCGCATGGGAGAAGCCATCATAGTGAGTTCAAACACTTTTCATGATGAAAAACTGATCCAGCGTTTTGCTCACACTAGAAGGTGATAAAACTTCCACTCTGTCTTCTACAGGAAAATAATGGGCAGATGGACTGTGTTGCCCAAAACGGGCACGGGGGCAAAGGGGTGTATGCTGTGGCCCGCTGCTGTGTTATGAGCGGTCTGCAGTGCCAAATCCATTCCAGCCCACAGCCTGGACAAGATGCTGAGTGTGTCAGTATGCAGCACCACCTGACCGGTAAGCGGATTCAGCACAAGATGCAGCAACAGTCCATGGCAGTACGAATGATGTGATGTGGAACAACGCTGCTGTTACTGCATCACACTGTGAGGACGGCTGTCCAGCTGGGGTCACTGTTCTGATGTGAGGGTTGAGTGTAACTGAGTTGGAGAAGTCAGTCAAACTCACTGTTTTGCTAGATAAACTACCCCTTAAACCACGTGCAAGCATTTGAGATTTTTGCTTAAATTATTAGAGAATTTTACATTACATTACTGAATACCTTTAATATCTCTCATGTGATTCAAGGTTGGAGTTTGGCTTGAGAATCACTGCTGGTATACCGTTTTTCCTGAGCATGTGGCTTGCCTCTCTTTAGGCTGTAGTTCTCAGTCTGCTGCTCAGGTCTTGTCTGACTCACGCCCTCATCACGGTGAGCGGAAGCGTTGCATGGTGAGTGGTGTGGCGACGTCAAACGCAGTCTGCTGCCATGCTCCGGCTCTGGAATGTCACCTGCTGGAGCACATATCAGCTGATAATGAGCAGGTGTGTATTTTCACAGACATGTATGTCTATGACTTTGATTCTCCTACATTCCCTTTGATGTCCTGTCCTCTCCCTTGGGCCCTTACCGTTTAACACTGTTGTTCCACCCGTCTCTCGCAGGTCGAGGTGTCCTGTCCCTCTGGCTGGACTTTGACAGATTGTAGTGCGGTCTCTCGGGGCTCTGCTATCTTGGGGCCAGTTGCTAAGGGCAACAGTTGCCTTGTCCGCAGTGTCACAGGAGTGGATGGGGCAGCTGGCGTCGCTGTCTGCTGTCGCATCACACAACCACAGCAGCCTGCTATGTCTCATCACTGAAGTTACCACTTTGGTATCCAATGCCTTGGAAGTGGAACACTTTCGGTTGTCAGGTGCTGTATTGTCACCTAGATCTTTGACCACTCTTATTCCTCTTTATACCTCTGAATACCTTAACCACTCACATTCCTTTATAACTGTAAGCACCTCTGCAAAGCAGCCGGGTGCACTTTACGGTTTTAGGATTAGGTGACAATATGTTCCTTAAGTCATCTTGTACTGATGCTTCAGATTTATGAATGTTGCCTCATCTTGCACATGTACACTGAATTGTTAGCTATTTTGAAACCATGTATCATACATGGTTCTTTATCCTTGAAACATGACCAATAGTTTTGTACCTTTATAAAACATTTCCAATAAAAATGTTACCATAAAGATGAGTTTTTTGTTTAAGAAAAAGTATGAAGTGATGACCCAGCAGTATGTAGCAGATATACATATATATAGAGGAAGATAGGCCAGGTTAAACTAACATTTGACTTGAGGCATAAATTTAGTGTAGTAGCAACTTTGCCTAGCAAATCAGCTTCAGTGTGTTAACAAGTACACAGCTGCTGGGGTTTGTACACTCCGTAGTGTCCCACATTTACGGAGCACAGTCATCCAGATGAAAGGCAACCAATTAAAAACAGTGCTAAAAACAGCTCATGGACAGCTCAAGAACTTGAAAGACACTAATTACTCTGGTGAATCCTGGTACTAGTTGATTCTTGTTGATGACTTGAGTATGGGGAAAACCACAGGTATATCTGTCCATCATGTGGTTAAATACTCAAAGCTGTGGGACATTGATAAGTGGAGTCAAGTTTAATTGCAGCAGGATACCTGACCATCCTTGTCAATCAGGTGAAACTTCTCATGGCAGAAGTCTGTCCATCTGTGAATGGATTTTTCCTCCCCTGTCCATTGGCAAAAGGCCGGGTTGTCAGGGAACACCTCAGTGAGCATGAATGAATTCAGCTCATGAGAGCTGCTCAAGTCACCTGCTGTGAGCATCTGCAGGATGAGATGGAATGAGATTTTGAGGGGAGATCCACTAAGACTCAACTCTAGAGACATGTAAGTCAACACAGGTTGGACACGGATATAATCCAATATATAATAATCCAGTAAAGGTGCACAAACATTGTGTACTTCAGTTCTCTAGCCAACTGAACTGAATTCAAGTACTGAATACCTGGACCACTACTGTGAACACACACAAAAAACAATGTTTGCAAAAGGTTGTGCATTCCAGTTTATTTTATATCAAATTTACCCATAATCAAACTCTGATGTACAAATTAAAACTGGGTTTTAACATGCATTACAGAATCCTGCCATGACTTTCAGAAGTGAATGTTCAAAATTGAATGACAGTAAAAACCCGTATAGATGCCAATCCCTACCCACGTACTTACCCATCCCTCCCTGCATCCCAAGAATAAAAAGAAAAGATTGTTTGGAAGCCTTTTAAAAAGTACTTCTGGTGCTGTAGAGGGGCGAACCTAGACTCTGGGCTGAACTCATCTCATGCTGCCATGGCCGTTTGTCATTTGGCACAGGCTGCATGCAGCTCCATCATCACCAGCCACAGAGAAGGGGTGTGGATTTGTGAAAGTAAGTGCGAATTGAAGAATTACACAGCAAACAACACAAGGGGCTGGTTTATCCTCCATCAAACATTACAGTAAAGACAAACTTCACCACCACTCACTGTCACACATGCAAAGGTGTCAGAGAGCACAGGGTCACATTCACGTCTAGTGAGAGAAGAGAGGAAACTGGGCTGGGTGGTGCCGAGGGGCAATCATAGTGATTTCCCTATCCTCAGGCTCTGAGAACCCACGGCCAGGATGCAGAGGAGCCTCAGTGGATTGACCTCGTGTAGACTCCGACCAAAAAAATATTTTGCGTGATTGCTAAGTAGGTCCTCACACTGTAAACATTGACCTGTTAAAGCTGAGAGCTAATATGCTAAGCTAGTTTGGACTCTTTCTGTTACCAGAGCCAGAGAACTCTTCAGATCAGATTGATGTGAACGTCCCAGAACACGACATTCCAGAATATGGTTCTCTTCAGAACGTCTGTCAAACTAGTTAGCATAAATCGCTATCTAATCTACAATGTGTCTCTGCTCTAGTCTACATTGAGTGAAGAGAAGCAGCATTTGAACATCACCGAAACCCTGTCCTATCCAGCTAAACCCTGTTGAAAGAGGGCAAAAAACGACCCCACACCCCACCCAAACTACACACAGGATCCAGATAACAACCAACAGTTACATTCCTACAGTCCTTGGCTCGGAACACACAGAGGAAATTCCCCAATCATTTTGGGTCTAATGGGGATGAGGAAGCCCTGTTGCAGTCCCAACTGCAAGATTGTAAAATGACCGGATGAGAAACTAATGCATCGTTACAGTCAGGACAGAAGGAGCAGACTTGAACCCCTCGTCAGAGAAGTGACAATACGGTGTCAGAGAAGTGGGGTAGGGGAGTGATCGGGAGGTTAAGGCACTTCAAGTCTCCCGATGACTGGGCTAGGGCAATGGTTACATGGAGTTTTTCTTGAGTGAAACTTGGGCTACATTTGGGTTAGGTTCCTCTGTGTGTGTTTCCAAAGGTAGACAAAAGCAAAGGCAAAGCAAAAAGAAACTCCATTGGCAAATCAAACCTGATAAAGCACAGAGGTAACAGTGAAGCGAGGAGGACCTGTTCTTTGTGTTTCTGTGAGTGAGTGAAATAGTGGGTGAGTGTGCATATGTTTGCATGTTGTTCTAGCATAGCGCTTTAGTCTGTGCATATGTATGTACGTATGTATGTATGTATGTATGTGTGTGTATAACATTGGCACCAAAAATAAAACATGCTCCTGAGCTCTCCTCCAGTCGGCACTAACGGCCCACCACAGCTTGTCTGTGCACTCACAGAGCAGCTTTACTTGCATAAGGCATGAGTCCCTTATCCTAAACTTCCTTTCCAAATTCATCCCGACTAGAAGAAGCCAGCCAAGTAAACACATAAAACACGGAGAAACACAAGAAAAGAGTAAAATCCAGCAGATGAGCTGCTCGTCAGCCAGAAATGGAAGGGAGAGTGCTGACCACGGCACGGCTCTCTCTCCAGATTTGCTGAGGGCCTGGTTCTGTCCTATTTCTAGGACAGGGCCTGTCATAATGCATTCCCATGGCTACACTGTGGTTACCAGGGTCCAAGATTCAGTCACAGGCAGAGTGGCTTGCTATCGTGTGTCTGCATATGTGGCACTGGAAACATAACTTGCTCTAATGTGTTAAAAGCAAAAGAAGAAGAGGAGACAGGCGTGAGGAGGTGGGACCTCCCCTCCTCTAGAGGAACTGACCAGTGCTGCTGTGCATCACAATAGACTGGGTTGGACTATAAAGTGCTTACTTGACTCCACCAGTGTTGCGTGCTTGTTTGTGTGTGTTGGTGTTCCTGTACATGTGCACACACTTCTGTATGCAAGTTCCTCTAGAGCAGGTGACGCTACCTCCTGCCATTACACGGTTGTGGAGAAGAGCACAGGAGACTTTAAAATATTATTTTACATTGGAAATTACATCTATGGAACAAATCTTTACAATATGAATATGTCTTATTTAGATACATTGGCAAATATGAGCAAAAAAATTGTTAAAACACAACACAACCCCATCCTCTATCTTTTTGTCATTCTGAGTGAATGAATGAATAAAAGGATAAACTGAAGTCATCCATTATCATGGAAGGTTTCCACTTCCCCATAATCAACTCTCCTGCCCTTAATGATGATCCAGCTCCAGTAATGCCTTGGCTGGTCTGGCAGGAAGTGATTCATGATTTATTCACAGCTCCATTGCCATAGCGACTGAGAGAATAAGTGTTCTGATTGGCTGTAGTGGAGTCCTAAATGTCCTGACCAATCAGAGGTGAAGTGCAGTCTTTCAAGCGGCTGCCAAGAGCTGTGCTGCCTCTCCATTGGAGGGATCCTGCTGGTTGGACGAACTACGGGTCTACATCCTCTAAATCGCTCTTCGAATCGCCGAGCATCATGGGAGACTCCGAACCCTGGAAGAGAGATGGAGAGGATCATTAGTATGAGAGCAGAGTAATGTGGGTTTTGGTGAGGAAAAGAAAACAAGCAGTTTGTACAGGATCAGCCATGCACTATGGTGTGACAGTGGGACTGTAGCCTCTAATCAACACACTCATTATTCCAACGACTCCATTAGCTTCAGCGTTCATGCATGTGCCAGAAATTAATCTGCCAATCTGAACTGTGCGGGCATGCTGACAGGTGGAGCAGGGATCAAAAATGAAGAGAACAGGTTCAGTTCTGCAACATTTAACAGCTGTGGAAGACAAATGCCTTCGACAGCATTTGACAGAATCTGTTGAGATGTCCTGTTTTTGGGGTCACGGTCCCTGCTTTTCTGTGCAAGTTGAACAGGCGCTGCTGTCATGCAATGAGTCATGTGGAATCAGGCGGCGCTGAGCTGATAGCGGGGGCACGGTGGAGGGCTACCTGTCGGAGACTGCGGTCGGCATTTTCATTTGCTGGGCTGCCGTCAGAGCCATTACTGCTGCCAGACTGTTCCTTCTCATTTAACAACGCTGTCGCATAGGCCAGAGTATCCTACAGAGATGGACACACACACACACAGGATTACACACAAAAGTGACTTTAAGTTAGGGTGAAAACCAAACAGGTACCAACCACAGAGAGGGCGTGTGTGTGCGCATGTACCTGTGCTGAGATGGTGCGCTGGAAGGTTTTATTGGTGGACGTCTCATTGGAGACGTTGCTCTGTGGAGTCCAGTAATGTTCCGACATCTGAGGGGGGAAAAATATGATGCAAAAATACAATAACTACACAGACATTAAATTAGAAAGCATTTTAAGAACAGTGTGTAAAATGTGTTTGTCCCATTTTGCAGTGAATTGGTATTTTAGAGGCTTGCCTTTTTCTGTAACCACTGAACTGCCCAGCTCCAGTGACCAGACAAATCCTTGAAGTAATCCTTAGCTGGAGCACACCTGGTGAAAACAGGAAGAGATTTAATATTTTATCTGTCAAAATAATCAAAGGAATGCCCAGAATTTTGTCTGGGATAATTTTATTTCTACTCCTGTATAACCTTGACCTCTGACCCTGAGAGGAACTCACTTCTGGGCCAGTGTGACCAGGAACTTGACACACTGGTAGCAGCGACTGCTGTCCACATTGTTGCTCTGGTGCATCAAAGCTGTGCAGGGACAACAGACAGTTACGCCTTCTTACATACACACCAAATAGATTTACTGCTCACACAAACACAGGTCTTTGGCTGTAGAGTGGCACAGCAGTTTGTCAACTGTGTTATTTAAAAAAAGGTGACTTTGAAGACTTGTTTGCTCTTTTGTGCCACTGACCAAACAAGACCTACCTAATAACCCTTTCTCTGACTCAAAAGCATATTTGAGTCTCTGGGATTGCAGAGGGTCTTCCACTACCTGAAGAGAAAAAGATTAATGTAAAGGTTAATTAAACTGATCATAATTTTAATCAAAGTAGTTATACACTTAGTGATTAACCATAGGGGTTAAAACTCATGTAGGTAACTTTTTTACTCTACGGATTGGACAAAACACTGATACACAGAGGGTCTGGGCCAAATTAAATACATTGAGAAAACAATCTGGTCTTCTGGCATGCTCCTGGGGCTGTAATCTCTCGTTAAAATCTGTCCAGTCTGATTCTAAGCAACCAATCCCCTCAAGGAAGCGTCACTACCTCAGCGCCAATCAAGTCTCGCATAGACACAATGTGCACTGCTGCTGTGTATGCTCACTTGACTTAGCTTGGCTTAACCTAGGTACAGAATGGCAAGGAAGCCAGCACACCAGTTCTTAACCCATTGCATCGGCATTGAAGGCACGCGCACAAGCGTGCATGTGGGTAGGAAGAACTTGGAGAAGGTGCTGAATCTCAGATGGGTGCTGTTTGAACTGTTTGAGTTTAAATTTCCGACGAAATTCAACTCACTCTACAAAGTTACCTACAGCAGCTTTAAGGATGGAGACACTTAATTGACAGCTGTCACTCACCAGCAGCTCCTGCAGCATCTGGAAGACGTTCTTTAGCTCATGAGGTGGAGCCGTCTCCAGCTGGGCCTGGGACACACAAAACATCCAAGAGATTTCAAAACTGTCATTGACAATATGTCCGATGGCTGACAGCTACTTGTCTACAGTTTTTGCAGCATTCTTACCTTGAGTAACTGAAGAACTCCAAGGGAGAAGGACTCATTACAGTAAGAACAGTAGGTGACCATCTCTATCAGGAGGGACAGGGGGCCTGACAGCTCACGCATGGCAAACATCACCTGTGTACAAAATGAGTTTCATAGGTGAAATTTCAATCCTGGGCTGAAAAAGTTTAAGAGGCCCTGGTCTAAATACTATAAATAGTTGGTGTGTGTTACCTCTAGAAGATAGGGCTGTCCCTCTGGAGTGAAGAGTGAGGCCAGGATGTCTGTGTGGAGGGGGAGGAGGGGGCTGGAGGACGGGATGCTGCTCACACTCAGCTTCAAAACCCCTGGAGCTGAGGAACACAACAGGCGGCAAAATATAAGAATGACGTTAGGAAGGTGGATGGTTGAGAAATATCAATCAAGGAGTATCTATGCGTGTGTGGGGGTGAGTGTGTGTGTCTCACTCTGCGTCCGCTGTGTGCTGAGGTCAGAGTGCAGAGTGATGAGGGCCAGAGTGCTGTGGAGGTGAAGGAACTCCCGAGCCTGGGCTGGACTCCACCGCCGGTTCTGTAGCAAGACAGAGAAAGATGTTGCAAAAACATAAGACTGGAGTTTGTTTTATACCACAATCACTTGAGCTGTTTCTTTGTTGCAAAGTGTTATGCTGTGTTCAAAGGCACAATGTTTCAATTCAGAAGGAAAATCCAATACACCCAACTTGTAGAGTATTTATGGTATGGTGCAAGACCAAAACCGCGACAAAGAATGCATTTGCAATTTTATCCCCCAGGTTTTTGTAATGTAAAACAGAGTACAAACAAATATCACATAAAACAAGAACACTCAGACTGAATGAAGTGCTGTATGCTGCCACAAACTCAGGCTTACCTGGTTGTGCTGAAGCCTGATTAGAGCTAAAATAGGAATTCTGAGCATTCCACCAGATATAGTGATCCCCAAAATTTGCCTTTTTGGGGGATTTTTTATTTACTTTTTAGTTTCTGTTTCTTATATCAACATCTTGGCGTTTGAGCATATATTTAAATGATATAGAATCAAATGACACGTTCCAATACCACAAAATTCTATGATTAACTGTAAAAATTAGCTGTCAACATTTTAGGCATGTGCTGATACTACTTTCCAGAGGTTCTGAAGTTTCCAATGAGTGCAATGGTAGAATAAATTCAAATAAACCAAATAAATCTTAAATTCATACCAAAACACCAAAATCATAGCAACTAACAGTAAAACGTGCAGGGGTCAGAGCTGTAGGGCCATAACGACAAGAATCAAGACAGAAAAAAGAAACTGCACAGCCCTACCTGGTTGTTCTGCCTGTTGGGGCCCAGCAGGAAGATGAGCATCCGACGATACGCAGAGTGTTTCAGCAACAACTGACAAGGACCGCAACCCTGGAAGAGAGAAGGAAGAGAAAAACGACACGATGAATTTCTTAAATCAAACTACACAAATGTTTATCTAATTATGTATTTGCTGGGGTTTTCTTACCCTCTGGGTGAAGTTACTGAAGAGGCTAAAGTACTGTGCACAGTTTTTGACATTCTCAGGGACGTCTTTGTCCAGTAAGGAGAGCAGGGCATCAGTCAGGCTGTCCAGTCCCGGGTCGCCGAAATGAAGCGCGCTCTCTAAGGTCTTTTCCAGGATCGATGCCACCACGACTCTCACCTCCCTCACACCACACTCCAACAGACAAACCCTGAGAGGGGGTTGGAGGAGAACGAAGAGGTGGGGGAATGTTGCAGAATATATGGTATTCAGCATTTTATATCCTCAATGTACGAGCAATGTACAGACTAGTAGAATGTACAATTTCACTTCATACAAATGTAAACAATAAAATTTTCATATCTCCTAGAGTTTTAGGTGAGACTATGGGGCAGCAGGTTGGTGTAGGTTGTCAAGAACCTGTCCCTCATCCATCACAAATTAATAAATAGAAGATCATATGCAAAACATATAGGCTATATACATATTACAGACTCTGAAAAACAGCAGGACATCAGGGCCTCTTCTCTCTCCCTCTCTCTCTCGCACACACACACACACACACACAGTTCTGCTACCTATTCAGCAATACTACAGCTCGGTGATGAAGAACAATAGTACCAACACAATGCACTGCTGTTTGTGTGTGGGAGAGAGCTTGCTAATTACTCTTTCCCAGGAGAGCTGGTTATTGTGCTGGCAGGTTTGGCCTTAAAAAATGCAGCGGAGCCTGAGACTGTCTCTCTCCTCTCTGTTGTGAGGGGCTGGGGTGTACTGTTGCCCAAAACGTCCGATGTTCCACAACCAATCACATACTAGAGCCGTATGATCACCCCATGCCTCAACACAGAGTAGTGGAAGCCAACACCTTTCTGAGACACACGCACACACACTAGGAGAAAATATACTCTTCCACACAAGTGTTTACATTCCAGAGTCAGGCCTATTCTTCCAGCCAATCAGCACCTAGTGAGTAAACCACACCCATGCAAGTGGTTTTAATCCTCCTGTTGGCACAGGTATGACTGCAAGTGTGCTAAACAGTGCTCTAGATGCCATTAAATTTTCAGGTAATGTGTGTATAATTATACATATAGAAATATAATAAAGAGAGGACAATATTAAATATATTAAAGAATGCTCATATTTTAAAGTAGTGGACTAGAATGAGCACTGATTAAAATGAGGGAGGCAAGCTAACCTGGGAGCTGCCAACTGTGTGGTATTGAATATCACCATTACAGCGACAAAAGTGCTGCAGTGACTGAACCCCTGACTCGGGGAAAGAGCCAAAAAATCACCCCCGCAAACATACATTCCAGCTTGCTCAGAACTGCATAGCTGAAGTGACTGCGCTCTGTCATTTTGGCTACAGAGACATTCAGCAATTACAGTCACACTGCAAATTTGCCAAACTTTTGAGAAGGTACAGCTATTTGGACACCTTAGCAGGTGGATGACAATCTTCTCCTCGGTTTTTTCATAATCTTTTTCAGGTCCAAGCGGCTATTTATCTCCATTACCCCTCAAGCCCACGTGAATGCAAAAAGCTTATATATGCTTACAAGGTAATGCCCATCAATTCAGTACATTGAAGGTTGTCCTGATTTTGCTGTAACCTTGATTTCTCTGTGGTTCACTGCATGACAAATGGCTAATGCTAGATCCCTCTTGCTGGTGTTGATACACTGCTAAAACAATGTGCAGGGAGAGGTGTAGGCATGTGATGCTGCAGGTAATCATAGAGGTGAAGCAGCTGGATAATGATACTGACCTGGTGATCTCTCTTCCCTCTGGTCCGACCAGGTACTGCACCATCCACTTGCACGCCTCACTGCTCTTAGACAGCAACACCTCCACTGTTGCCATCCACTCCTCTGTGTCCACCCTGAGAGAGAGGGGGAGAGAGAAATGGTAAATGTTCTTGGCTGATATTTCATTACCAGGTTATAACCGGAGAACATGCTTTCATTACACTGTGTGGATGCATGTGCGTGTGTGTGTATACCGGAGTTTCTTCTTAGTGTGCAGGTAGGTGTGGAACAGAAAATGAACAGCCAGCTGAAGACTCTCTTTTGCCATGGCCTGGTAGTTTGGATGCTTCAGCTTAGTCTGCAACACACATAAAAATGATTTTAGATACATTAGTATTACAGTGGCACAATTAATTGCATATAACTGTATACAGTGATTTTATTTTAATAATAATGCAATTTGTCAATACTTAAGAGCTATATTTTCAACTGCCATGAAAGTCCCAATATAGCTTTAATTACGTGTGACCAATTGCAAGCTTTGAATGTGCAACTTGCACCTGTACGACCACAAGCGTAGTTAAGCTAGGGAAGTAGGCAGCTCTGGTAAGAAAGAAACCCAACATATAGAGCATCTTTGGAAAAATACAGGGATAAGTTAAGTAGAAAGGAATAAATCAATGCTGCACTGGAGAGGAACATCCCTCTGCTGAGTCTGAATGTGAAAACATAAAAGTTGATTGCTGTCTGTCCTTTGGAGATACTTTTGTTTTACTTTTGTTTTAAATGAAATGATGACTTACAAGTTTAGATTCCTTTAAAAGCTTGTCTTAGTTTTAGTTGAATCCCAATTAATATAGTCATAATTATTTATCATTTGAACTTTGCAATTAAGGATGACAATACAAAAAAGAGCAAAAGTGAAAACAAGATTTTATGTGCTGCTGCTATGCAGAATACTGCACTGAAAAGTGAAAATACATGTTAAGATGCACAAGTGCAACTAAGTAATTTTGTTTTTCAGAACTGAGCTAATGATCCTAATTAATGATCATATAATATTTACCAGGATCATCATGATTACTATAACAATGCAGCCCTATCTTATATTTACTGTTGTATTGTATTTACACAAGCACACACACACACACAGACATGGTACAAGTACATACTGCATTGACAGAGGCCAGGGAGAGTGTGAAGTTGAAGTAGTCACTGTTGTAGACATCTCTATTCCTCATGAACTTCAGATTTTCATCTCTCACCATCTACACAAAAGAAAAAACGACAGGACTTCAGGTCAGACAGTTCCATGATTTCAATCATTCTACCTTTGATCAGATTCTCTCTCTACGGCTAATACAACAGCTACATGTTGAGGCGGTGTTTAAAAAAAAAAAAAAAAAAACTTTCATCACTATAGGCTGTTATTTTCAAATGCTGCCAGGTTACCTGGTAGATGCTAGCAGGCATCTTCTCTACAAACAGGCCCTTTTTCTCTCCTTTTCGGACCAGGCGGGTGAGGAGGGTGAGGCGGTCATTGTTGGCCCTGGGGGGGCGAGGAGACGACTGTGGGGAAACGTCAGGGGAGGAGGGGGCGGACCTGAGGATAATAACACACCGCCGTCACATGGAAACTGGAAATCAAATGGCTTCATATTTGTCAGCATTAACATCTTGCTGGGGGAACTGCTATGTGTGTGTGTGTGTGTGTGTGTGTGTGTGTGTGTGCTGACTTACAGCGTGAGGTCCTCGGCTTCTTGTCTCATAACGCTGACTCTGCTTTTTTTGGGCAGGACTGGAGAGTTCTGGTCACTAATCCTCTGATAGAACAACATGTAGGCGTTCCAGTACCTCCTTCGCACATCAGGGTATGGGTTGGCTGCGCACACACACAAAAAAACAAGGTTGCATAATGTGTGCGTGAGAAAAGTGTGCACTACAGCTGAGTTTCATGGCTTTGTCTGTTTAGTGCTGCAAAAGGCGCAGTTACATAGATTTCAGACTTAACAGGAGTAAACATTTGTGTTGAGACTTACACTGGTCGTAGACTTTGGGGCGGTACTCTCCTCCAAAGCACTCGTACTCCAGAGTTTCATCATTCATATCAAACTCCTCCACCACGTTGTCATTGAACTTGTACCAACGTCCACGAGCGCTGCCCCTGAAAGAGTGGGGATGGAGTGATGGAGAGGGGGATGAGGAGATGGTAGAGAGGAGAAATAAATAAAATAATGTTAAAATAAGACTAAAATTTATTCTAATGGAATTGGAAATTCAGGATATCCTGAAAAATAAATAATAAATAAATACAAAAACAAAAGCATACATAATACACATATTGCTATGCTGGATGAGCAAAAGCACTGTGCAACAAAAACACACTACAGCTCTCCACTTTCCACACTGAGCACAGAGGAGCACATGGAGCCCTGATTTGTCTCTGTTGTGACACAACCTGATGGCTGTGGGGACCAAATAGCATCTAGTGGTTGGTCCTTACTCTCTGTGTCAAGTCTTTTTTTAAAATAGAGATTAAGGCATTTCTGTTTCATTGAATAGTTGACAGTGGAAAATGACAGGAGCGATGGGAGGGAGGGGTTATAACATGAACCAAAGTTCAATGATCCAAACAAGAGCAACCCTTCTAAACAGGAGCTCTGCTACAGGTGATCAATAGTGGAACACGTCTGCACAACTGGGACCTGGTCTCTCCACCTGTAGGCTGACCAGCAAATCTGGAGATTTCATTTGGTGAGGACAAAACCCTTTACAGATGTCCACCAAGCAAAAATGTCACTGACTGGGTAACTGACTCAGAGGCAGCTCCACATTGTGTCCATCTTCCTGGCAAAAGTTCAACTTCCTGAGAACAAACTTTCTTTGTTGTAATCTTAAGTGGGAATAGCAGCGAGAGAGCGAGAGAGAGCAAGAGAGAGAGAGAGAGTGACAGAGTGAGAAAGACAGAGAGAGAGAGAGAGAGAGAGAGGAACCAAATATTAGATTCTGTGGTCTCTTCACATTCCAGTTCTCCAGTGAGCGTTCCTGCCTTCCAGAGCCAGACATCTGGAGATGATTACAGAATAAACCAGGAGCCCACACTGAGTCTAATGCTGCATTCATGTGCCCCAAGGAGGTCTTCTCTCCTCCCAAAAAAAAACAAAAACAGTCTGACTGGAAAACTAAGGTAATTCGTTCATGTACTCCACTAATCGTTGGTTATGTTTTGAACATCAAAGCAGGAATGGAGACCTGGGAAATAAAATGAGAACTCGGCAGTGCTTAATCCCACCAGGCACATGAAAGCGCTGTTGGTTTTCAGAGAACATTACCCCTTGAAAATGCGTTCACCCTATTATGGGTAATAGAAGGAATATAATAGTGCGCCGTGTCATGGCGTTTCTTACCGTCTGTCTTTGATGAAGGAGTAGTAGTGTCCGGCGTGTGCCTGGCCGCTATGGACGACAACTCCCACCAATTCATAGTTCTCAGAAATGGTCACTTTCTTCCTGGGTGACCCTCCGGCCGGCCCATCGCCCCGCCCCTCGCCTCCCTCTCCGCTACAGTCTTGACGAGCCATGCCAGATACAGTATACGGCTCCATGTTCAACACCCAGGGGAACTGCACACAAACCAAGGAATCATATTGGTATCAGCAATTAAACTGGTTCTTGGTTAAAGGAACAGTTCACCCAAAATATATATTATATATTATTATATACAGTATGTCTGCTGTGATCCTCCCTGTCTCCTATCTCCCCAGTACAATGGGGCTGGATGGGTATTCTTTTGTGGAAGTCAAACTGTCAAAAAATTATTTGTGAAATCCTAAACAGCAACAGGTCTTACCAAAAATGATGACTGTATCCATCCCCCTCGAATTTGTACTCGGTGGAGGTGGACAGGTAAAGTTAGCCAGTGTTCTTTGGCAGGAAATAGTTCCCAACAAAACTCTTTGAGCCTGAGGGCTGTGGATTATGTCGGGTATCTGTGTCATTGTGTTTGGAAAGTGCTCTTGCTGTTGAATTTTTCACATGTCAACTTTTGACGGTTTGAGCTCCACAAAAGAATATCCATCCAACCTCACTGTGTTGAGGTGCCAGGAGACAGGGATGATTGCAGCAGAGGTGAAACCTCACTACATCACACAGAAGCTGGATGGACAGATTACACTGGGGTTAAGTGGTAAAAAATTTTTCCCTGTATTTTTGGGTGAACTGTTCCTTTAAGGTGAATACAGCAGAGGCAGGATTCGATACAGCAGTCTGGATCATACCCTGATTTGTTCGTCATATTTGATGGAGCGACCACTTTCCCAGTCAAAGCCAAAGCGCATGAGATGGATACAGAGGACGCTGGGCAGGGATTTGATGCATGTCCTCTTCACAGTCGTCCTCTGTAGAAACACGATCACATACACACACTCATTAGTACACATAATACCAATGCAGAACAATGACAGCATGCACACCACTATACAGACCTTCTCTTTGCATTTCTCGCAGTAGTAAGCATTACTGCCCTCCAGCACCTCCCCTCTGACAAACTGGTCCAATGAGATCTCCAAACTTTGACAAGAGGTCACACCCAGGTTCAGGGCCATGAATGTTTCCTCACGCTCATACCTGCGTAATGAAAGGTCAAGGGTCAAATAACAGTCATGCCATGAATCGAAATGGCACACTAATCTTGAATTTTGATGGAGAAAACACAGGGCTTCTGGCTCACCGGTGAGGACAGTCCTTGCAAATCTTCTGGTCAGAGAAGATGCCCTGGAATGTGTTTTTGAAGATCTGTTCTCGGCCAATTTTCTAGTAGAAGGGAATCACATAATTAATTGCAACATATATCTGGTTGATAAATCTATCTATCTATCTATATCTATATCTATATAGATATATATACATATATATAGCTGGTGGTGTGTTTTACCTTGAGATGCTCATCTAGCTGGTCCACCAGGCTGGTGAAGAACTCATAAGCATCTTGCTGTTCTCTCACATACAACTCCTTGTTCCACATCTTGAAGATCTGCAGCAGACATAAAACATTAGGCACATAGATTCCCCCGAACAAACCAACAATGGAGTATACTGTACTTCCAGGAGGAATGCAAGTCTAAGCCAAACAGTGAGACAGTGTGATACGGAGTACCATTAGTTTATATTATTATATATACTCTAATATATTATATTACAATAT
>OMKZ01017280.1:23081-42214 GCA_900302535.1 Neoniphon sammara
TCCTGCACACACACACACACACACACACACACACACACACACACACACACATCATTTGTTGTTACTCCATTTATAGCACTGAAAATGCTTCATGCATGAGACGTCATAGGTAACAAACTAAACCAGGAATACAGTTACAAAAAATAATTTCTGTGAAGCTCTCACACCTATTAACTGTAAACATTTAGTTGGATATTAAAACAAATTCAAAGCTTATTTCTAAGTACCAAGTGGAGAGTGAGAAGCACATGCAGCCAACATATAATCAGGAAAAGCGTTTGGTGTGTTTTCCATCTCACCAGTACTGCTGACTCTGGTGCGAATTCCCTGGGGCAAAAGAGAGCTGTGGCTCTCTCTGATTGGCTGAGGGCTGCCCACCAGATCCAATCGCCCAGCTGCAGCTGCCCAGGTCAGACGCATGAAACAGGCCACAGTGGAGGTGAAGTCACCCACCTCCATGGTCTAGGACAGAGAAAGAACAAATATTCTACTTTGCATTCTACTCTGTAATGGCTAACTCATGAAAAAAGCATGAGCACTGGATTCACCATGGAATCATCTAGATGCTGAGTCTGTGTGTGTTTCCGTGTGTTCGTCCAATACCTGAATAGCCACACGAGCAGCAGGTATGATCTCCTCAACTCTTATGGAGGAGCGCTCAGACAGCGACATTTGTCTGTAGGAGGACTTCTCTGGAGTTCCACACAGAGACAGCTGTCGCCCAGACCGACCCGCGTTACGGAAGGGACGGGATGAAAGCGCGTCACCATCCCTGATGACATCATCATCTAACATTGCTGGCATGCTCTGGCCGACCAGAAGGAACCTGCAAATACAGCCAGTCGAACAATATTGATAAGAATAGCTTTAATAAAGAGAGAGAGAGAGAGAGAGAGAGAGAGACAAAGTAAAAGAGAGCCTGTACCTGGCCAGCTGAAGACAGATAGAGTAGACTCCTTGTCTGGTTTCATAGTCCACCTCTGAGGGGATCGAATCTCTCTGCATAACGTTCACCACCAGGCTGCAGAGGAAAGAGAGACAAACATCAGTGCCAGGCAGTGGTTGTTCTGGCTGTGAATCAGCGGTCTAGGGGAAAGCATGGAACTAGCTATCACTGCCAGAGGGGTTTGATTCCCACTGAAAATACCTTCAGTGAATGCATTCAAGATACTGTAAGGAGTTTTGGATAAAACCATCTACACAAGTGGCATGTGCGCGCCAGTCTACAGGGAATGTATAGTGCAGCATGACAACTCTACTGAGACTTCCCACAGTAGAACAAAACAAACAAGACAGCCAGGAAGTGAAACTAAGGCCTTTTTTCAATTAGCTTTGGTCTGCCTGCTTAAAGCGTGCCCACCTGTGTCCCATGCTGTAGCTGTGCTGGCGGCAATGGAAAAATGACATCCTTTTGTTTTTGTCTATTTCTTCAAGCGTATTCAATGTGTGTGGTTACCTGAGGCCTCCTGCTTTGAGGAAGTTCTCGCAGAAAGACTTGACACTGGTTTTGGCCATCTCGTCATCAGATGTGGGCATCAGTTTGGAGCTCAACACCTGATGTAAAGAGGGGAGAGGGAAGGATGTAGAAGAGGCATCAGAAAGGTTGGATGATTGAGAGGAACAGAGGAAACAGAACTGGAAACAGTCAAGGTTTCACTCCTAAACTAAGAGTACAATTTCTGTAGAAAGGAACTTCATGTCCTATGTTTGGAGGCGTGTAGGCACACATGCATGTGTACCTCCAAGTTGTAGAGCACTCTGAAGGTGGACATGCCAGGGGCTGAGGATCTGAACAGGGACTCTAGGATGGATGCAGCACTGGGTTGGTGCTGCTGCTTAGAGGCCAGAGATGGAGAACGAGAGCCTGTACCCTGACCTAGGGTGAACAGCGTCTTCTACAGGAGAGAGACACACAGGGAGAAGATGTAAATCGATGTTTCCCATATCAGTGAAGACAGACAAACAGTGACAGTGCAGCTAGAGACAATAACAGAGAGAGAGACAGAAAAGGAGACAGATGACAGTCAGAGGTACCTGGTGGCTCCAGACGCTGGACTCTTTGGGAACAAAGTTGTCTAGAGCATCCTGCACTTCAGGATCTGTGGGGATAAGCAGCAGCAGCTTCCTCACACGCAGAGTGATCCTGCAGATAATAAACACAAATTTGAAAAACACAGTCTTTTGTACGTAATCTTGAAAAGAATACAAAATCAGCTTTCCCTGTTTCCATTTGTTATCTCACCTGGGTTCGTCAAGGTTAGCCAGCTGGTAAAGCATCTCAAACACGTTACACACCAAAGCCATCACCACACCAGGCAGGGACTTTTCCTGGAGACAGAAACAATGTGAAAAAACGTGTCAGAATCCATGTCAAAGTTTGAATAACTGTAACATCCTTCTGCTGGGGTGCCTCAGTCAAGGGGTTTACCTGCTCCAAGGCATAGGCAGAATTGAAGACAGCAGAGCTGGAGCTGCTGGAGGCAGAGGCTGAGGACTCGGAGCTGCCAGAGGGAGTGCCAGTGCCGGAGCTCTTCACAGTCAGGCTCTGCTCGTCACTGAAGCCAAGCTGGGACAGGAGCTTCTGGTCCCGATTCATAGTCAACTACAATGAGAGGGAGCGGGCAGGGAGGGGACGAGGTGAAAGAAAAAAGACAGGGATTGAGGTATTTTGTTGTTGAAGGCTGTCTCCCCTGCCACTGAAGGAATAGAGTGGGCTAACCTACTGAAATGAATACATGCCATCCTACCTAAAAGAATCTAGTTTGCATAATTAGCAGTTTGTAACTTTTATTGTCTTCAAGGGAATCTGAACTACAGACTAAGAGAGGGATAAATATTGTGGAACGAATGACAGTAGACTTGAGAAACCCACAAAGAGACTGTCTGTTACCTACAGAGTCATCACCACTTACCACACTGTCGTTGGCAAAGATCTGGACATTGTCTACAGGGCAGCTCAGGTGTTCAGATATTTTCCACCGGATACTTCCTACTGTCTCATTGCTGTGGGCCTGCAGGACACACACATACAGTGAGAACTATCTCCACTACAGACTTATCTTTATTGACTAAACATGACTTACAGGGCAACAGGAAGAGGCCTACTATACCTCCAGGGTGAAGGTGTCTTTGGTTGACTCATAGGTGATGTGAAGGGTGACAGGGTGGCCATTGAAAGAGGCCCCGTGAGGTAGAATGGTGCGCGGAACTGAGTACAGATCCTAGACAGAAACACATTTCAGTTTTAACTGCTGTGCAAGAGAAATGTGAACAAAAGCGACGGCTCAAACACATTTGACTCTTATAGTCTGTTTTATTACATACATTTATTGTCTTGATGACAAAGAGAGACTTTCAGGGTGACGAGGGCAGGGCTTACCTCTATGGTGATGACGTAGCGCTCGGCCAATAGCAGCAGTCTTTCGATTATCACTAGCTTAGTGGATCTGAAAAGGACAGATACATTCAACAACAGGACTCACACAAGACTAGATACAAAACATCGGAGCTTCCCTAGTGTGACTTGGTGTAGTCAAGTGTCAAATAACTCTCCATGGTGACCAGTGAATGAAACGTAAGATGGGAAGTTTCTATAGATTTAGTCAGTATGTTGCAGCCCAGTCCTCCCCATGCTGCGTACCTGGATGGTGATTGAACAGATGTGGCCACTGTTGGCATGGCAGTGGCCGTGAGCATCTTGGTTGCCCTGGTAACAGCATGTGTCAAGGTCGGCCCACCCAGGGCAGAACTGGCCGCCTGAGAAAAGACGAAACAGGAATATGCTTTCAGACGTTGACTCAGTGTGAGACGGGTATTGTCAGTCCTGCCAGTGATGAATTCAGCTACTCACCTCTAGTCTCTTGTAACAATCAGCAATAAACTTCTTGTGCAAAGACACAGAATCCTGCAAGGATGTGAAGTTAATAAAGACATTAATAAACAGTAATACTGGCTGCTCAAAAATCTTGCATTTCTCACTCTATGTGTGATATACTACTACACAAAGTGGTAGCGTCTAAACTAGTGAAAACTTTCCCTCGTGTTTCTCTGCTGCCTCGATGTTGACTAGCTAAATATTAGCTCAGAGTTATGGTCATTCCTGTGCAGCAATAGCAGGTGTGAGGCCACTAAAAATGAACAAGTAACTAAATCTATTCACGAAGTAACCGATTCTGCACATGAAATAGCACTGAAAACAGGTGGAGTGACATATTTGTATGAAAAATGCACATTAATTAGTGTGGTCGGTTTATCAGCCCTTCACAGGTGAGCCAAAAGTTAAATCTGGACACACAAACTGAGTGTTTGCATGCAAGAGTGGACACAAAAGCATGTGCACACAGAAACACACACAATGCACCACAATACCCACACCCACACACTGACCTTCTTCATCTTGGGGTTGAGGTTGGTGTAGCTGTAGGTGATAATGAGCTGGATGGCTTCATTGGCTATCTCTTCATCTGGGGTCTCCATGGCGATGCGCCAGATAAAATCCATCCCTGTCAGGTCAAGGCGCTCCACACACTGCAGTCAGATCATAATGCATTAGCACATAAATATCAGCAATGAAGCTTCATTGTATCAGCTAAGTTGTATAAACACTTGTGGTTCATTTTGGTTCTAACTAACAAAATTATCTGTACAGAATATCAAACAGTGTGCAGAGAAATTTGTGGGGTTTTGGAGGGCAACTGACCAGCTGAGTTCCCTGGCGTTTCAGGCGATGGTCACACAGATTGACATTTTCAAAGAAGGTCTTGAACAGATTGAAACCTGAGAGACACAAAAAGAGAATGAAGTTTATTGAGTTCACTCACAACATCTCAACTAATTATGAATTTTTGGTCAATAGGAACAGTGCTCCTCACCATTCATGGTGATCTCATAGGGCTCTAGTTTCAGGATCTTCTCTTTGAAGAGTTGCTGCTGAACATCGCTCTCCAGGTCATGTTGTCCTTTAGTAAACCACTCAAAACACATCTGCACACAGCAAAACATGCCATGTTAGAATGCAAAAATATTTTCGAAATTAATCAATCCAGAGAACTGTCACTGATGTCAACAAGAAGAAACACTTTAGAATGTGTTTTGTTTTTGTTATGAGTCATTGAATACAAAGAGATGTCAGCTTCTGCTTTTTGTCAGTTTCTGCTTTTTGTAATCCTGCCAACCTGCACACAAGAGCTGTCCAAAAGTAATTTTTTGAACCAACTGAGCTCAAGTGAATAATGGCTATGAATGGCTGTGACTGAGCCTTGGTTACCCTTGTCATCTTGACAAGCTGCCTCTGAACAGGTATTTACATATGGGAGGATTCCAGCAATCACACACTGGTCTAACTGTGTCCATACCTCTCGGTCGAGTTCACAGACATCAGGCCCAGACACCAGGCACTCCCAGATCTCCTTGGCCCTATTCCAGACCAGATAGAGGCTGGCCTCCTGAAGGAAGAAGGCCAGGAAGCGCAGGTGGCCATCCAGGTACTAAACACACAGTCAGAGAGAAACATGACACCGTCACCCTCAGACGCATGTTGCTGAGATTTAACAGTGTCCCCATGCTCATCAATCATTTCCCACTGTCAATACACAAGCCTTCCTCCTCATTCACTTTGTACTTTGAAAATGGCTGAGGTACACAGCCCATCTGAGCATGAGGGTCCCTCAAGCAAAGCATCAAAAATAAGACTAAAGAACATCAAAGTAATGTAATTAGTTAATTTAAATTTCTTAATTTGCCCACTTGGTTGGCACCTGTTGTATTCCTGGGTGGCCAGGAAAGGGCCCCCTCTCTCCATGGTCCTTCCCAAAAAGGACCCTTTTCTCCCTTTACCTTTGGGTTTTGGGGAATTTTTTTCTGGCCTGCTATGCGGGTTAAATAAGGGAGCATCACCAAAAGACAACTATTACTGCCATTTAGTGGTAACAGAAACAATGTGGTGGGAAAAAAGCAGAAAAATAAGAAGATCCACGAAACAATGAGAAGTAAAAGTAAAAATAAATGAAAATAGACCGGATGCAGGAAATGAAATCAACCCGTGGTAAATGCTAAGGAAAGAAGAGACAACAGAAGCAAACCTCCTGGTAGGTGTATCGACCGTCCACCAGGATGGAACCTGAGAGGCCGTTGTTTCCCGCAGCCGTCACGGCGAGTCGATGGCAGCACACAAGAGATCCTGTAATCAGCTTGACGATCTCAAAGTTCTTCTTCAAGTCCTGGATGATGCTCTGTGGGGGGGAGGGGCAGGGAAAGGTTGCCACAGCAACGTCAGCCTGTTTGTACATCAGATCAGTTTGATGGTGACGGCGTGTGTTTGTGCTTGTGTTCGTGCATCACCTTGTCTTGCTTCTGGTTGGTCTGCTTGATGAAAGAGCGTGTGATCTCATGCAGCTGACGAAGAGCAGGAACAACCCAGACCGCTTGAGGACTGCTCTGTTGAGAAGCCTGTTGACACACACACACACCACATATTGATCTCCAATAAAGCAGACTGTACACCTGAACACATGCTAGGACAAATGGGGTCTGTGACAGCCTTTGTTCACCAGATTTAATTACACGGATTACAGTTTTTCTTGTTTTTGCTTTGCCATCACAGACATACCATTTTCCTAGTGAGCGACTGGAGAAAACATGAGAAACACAATCGGGGCCATAAATGGAAAGAAATTGGCAAGCAGTCTTAAAGATGTCACAGTATGCTCATATTATTTACTTTCTCTGTGCCATGTTTAAATTTGGTTCAAGCATGAACTTTCCTTGCCAAAAATCCATGGCTCTGATTAGATCCCTCTTTGCATGAGCAGGTCTACTAACACCCCCACCAAAGCTGAATATTCACCCAGCAGCAAAAATCACACCAAACCGAATCCAGTCAGCTCTCACCCACAACAAGATCAACAATGCTGTGTAATCATTTGCTAGTGCCAAAAAAGCCTTCTTAGTTAGACAAGCAGAAGATTAACACACACCCAGTTGAAGTTCTTCAGGTTAAAATCAAGTGTGAAATAATCACCCTGTGACCAGTAAAGTCCCTTTGTGATCAAGCTCTCCTCCGTTATTGGTTGGTTGGCATGAAGCAATGAGATTGGATACGCATTTGTCAGTAGAGGATTTAATGACATGGGCTTCTCTTACTTTGGCCAATGAGCTGGCTTTCCTCTTGCCCCAAGAGCCAGTAAGAAATGAACTTTGGGTGTCGCTGCCTTTACTCTCCTCCTGAGTCTGAGTCTAGAAACATAAACTTCATTTAAGGTGGGACATTTGTACATGTTTGCTTGTGTGTGCAGTACACCCAATAACATGTTGAGATACTGGCTAGAGCGGGCAAGAAATACCTGTAATGTCTGTAATCTTTAAAAAAAAGAAAAAAAGAAAAAGAGAATAAAGAAAAGATAAGTAGAAATGGCGAGTGTGTGCTTTTGTTGAGCGTGTGTGACAAAGAGAGAGATTGACAAGCAAAGGTGACTGTGTGTGTAAAAGTGAGTGTGTGTGTGTGTGTGTGTGTGTATGTATGTACAGTTCAGCATATTGACTCTACAAATACTGAGGCAGAGCAGTCAAGCCACATGGAGCAGGAGGAGGGAGAAAGGACAGAGTAAAAAGGCAGGGAGCGAGTGACCTTGTCTTCCGCAGAGTCACGCTCTCACTGTCGTGTTCAGAGGGACGGAATAAAGCCGAAGAGAAAAACAGAGGGGTGGGGGGTAACTGGTGACCTTTCCTTTACTGTCAAACAAAACCTTTAAAATGAATAATGAAACCCTGACAGACAGAAAACTTGTCTGATAAGGGAGCGTCCTCATCTCTATATCCCACTGCTGCTCTGTGGATGCTGGACTGCGGGCACACTCAGAGGCAGGGCATGAAAACAGACTGAAGATGGGGCTGTGTACGCAGCACTAACAAGGACACACTAACTTTAGACCAAAATTGTCAGAGCAGGCGGAGGGCTGCAGGGAAGCCTATGCAGTGTTTCCATTGTATTCATTTAGCTGTAGAAGCCCCCCCAACAGCTAGAGAATCGCCCCTGCAGCTTGGAAAATGTAAAAACAATGAAAAATCATCATCTGGTTGTATTTTTCAGCCAGTCTCCAAATATTTAATTACCATTACAGCTCAATTATTCTCATAACATGGTATAAAAATCTAAAAAAAAAAGAGCAATTCCTCTGCAATAGCTACTGGAAATGGACTCAGGTCAGCTCAGGACTCACGCATGTCCACAAAACCAAAATGACCTCACATCAACCCTCACATCTACACAAAGAGAACTACTGGGACAGTGTGTGTGCAGGCTGTATTTAAGCTGGTGCATCACGAAAGAGAGATGCAAAAAAAAAAAAAAAAAAAAATCAGTTTATGTGCATGTCTGTGTCACCTTCTTAATGTCTTCAATGCATTTGATGATGTAACTGCGTTTCACAGTCTCCTTGACAGCGTAGGCATCGCTCAAGATCCCCAGGTGCTCCTCCGACGCCTGCTGAACCAGACTGGTGGGCAGCGTGGGGAGATGGGCCAGCTCCCATAGCACCTCCAGCACCTACACACGCGCACACACACACACACACATGAGAAGACATACAGACGATGATTAAGACTCAAGTATATGCTTTTCTAATCAAATCTCACATACGGTGCAGGCTCCTCATTTAATTTCCCAAATGCTTATTAATATCTTCAACCCTGACAGACAGACAGACAGACAGACAGACGGACCTTTCCTGTTGTAGCTTCAGAGCGAGCCTCTCTGCCGATCCTCCCGATCAGACTAAGGAGCTTCTGCCTCACACGGTCACTCTCCACCTCCCAGCTCTGAAAAACACGCATACAGAAAATTATTTATATACACACTTAAAGCAACCTTTGTTAGTAAATCACTATCTCTCCAGAACTCTATGAAGACACACAATCAAAACCCCTGTCACAGCGATGGTGCTGACCTTCTGTATGAGCACAAAGAGGTGAGTGAGTTGATCAAAGTTGAACTTGACAGCAGCAGCAGCGATGATGGTGTGGATATTCTCAATCACGGTGGACGACTGGCCGGCCTGAGAGGCACACACAAGAAGCAACAGATCCATCAAACGAAATCCATGAATTATTTGTCACACTCACAAACGCATGCATGCAAGTAGATCTACAAGCACTATCAGCAATGCTTCTATTATGTATGTGACATGCTATAAGCTAAGTTTGCCAACGGTTCAGTTAACAGTTCACTGGTTGAGTAGCCTAACGTTGGTGCATTCACCACAGAGGAGCTCTTGTTTTGAAGTCACCACTGCGACACATGGAGACACCAGTGATCACAACCCAACAATATACTCCCTGTGATGCCAGTTTAACAATACCATGTGTTACTCCACATCACTGCAGGTTATGACTGCAATGTCGGCATGAATAAAGACATTTTGAGATTTGCAAATGATGGTGCATGGGAGCTTTATAGCCTATGCAAAACTTATTACTGTTAACATCTCCTGTGAAATGTACTACAGTTTTTTCTCCTGCAAAAATGTACAGTACATAGATCAGAATCCTCTCCTATGTGTATAGCTGAGCTCTGTTGTACTACAGTGAAGTATTCAAATGCGTATCGGTTCACAATTTGGCTTCGGTCAGCAAATTGTATCATCACAATGAACAAGAGGATTGCAGGCAACCTCAGTTTTAAACAGCTGGGAATGAATGACTCAACTGTGTTTTGGGTCTTAACAGTGACTTTGCTCAAATAAACTGCTGATTAATTAGGTCTAAATATCTTAGCTTTGGATGTTCTGCAGGGCAGTAAAGAATCTGTACTTGTTTTTTGTTTTTCATTTCTTTGTCTGTGTTCTCTCTGTTCTCTCTGCAACACTTGACACTCTATTTAGTGACGGACTTGTCACTGCAAAACAAACGCTTAAACACAAAAAATAACACTATCATGGTGTATACTGGGATTTACCTGTATCCTCCAGATCTTGGTCAGTTCATCCAGGGACAGTTTGCTTCCCAGCAGCTCAATGATGCCTTTAATTCTTTCACAGTACTGAGCCTGGTCAATATTACCTGTAACAAGGCAACACTGCATAAGTCACACTGAGTAACGCTGGCATGCTCTGCAGACAAGCCTGGCATGTGTCTTTTAAGTTGATCTTTAAATGTCATTGTTATACTGTCTTTACTGTGTGTCCCGACGATCTGTAAAACACTTTGGGGCAAAGTGATTTGTAACAGCTTTGTGACTGCACTTGATGTATGTCCTTACCCTCCAGTGCTATTGACAGGACAGAGTTCTCTACCAGCCAGTCTAGCAGTTTATCTGTGTCAATGGCATTTTTCACCGTCTTAGACACTGTGCTCTCCTCTATCAGCTTGGTAACCTGAAAGACAAACACACACAAAAAATCAGTGTGAGACTTCTGACCCAGAAAAAAAACAACACGTTGTTTAATCTAGGTTCACACTTTAACTGTGAAACAGCCGACCTCTTTGAGGGAGTTCATCTTGGTGGAGAAGTGGGGAGTTTTGAGCATACGCAGCAGCGTGTCCAGCCTCAGGTCATCCACTACGGTGACCAGCTCCCTCTGGAACCTCATACACAGCAGCTTGATGGCCGACAGCAGGTCTGGGATGCTCACCAGACGCTGTGGGAAAAGGCCGGACAAAGGAGGACTAAGATGAGACAGCTTCAGGAGTGACTATAAATGGACGATGTCCTTAGACTCTCCAAATATTTGTATGAAATTGTGCTTCAGCATTGAGGAAAAGAAAAAAAAGAAAGAAAAAACAGGGCAACAAATGCTAAAAAGCTACCTTGTCTTTAAGGTCCTTTTCCTCCAGGTTCTGTACATAAGTGATCATCTTATGGATGACTGGGTCCAGCATGGGCTAAAAAGACAATATGAAACGCTGTTAATCCCTGTGGGAAAGCTGGGCTACTGGAGCAGCAAATATTAACAGGATGCAGAAAATAAAAATAATATCAGAATATAGCCAAAAGGGGTCATATAAACATAAACTACTGGCCATTTCAGTAATAGCACATAAAGTAAAAATCATACATTTTAAAGTATCTGACACAAAGAAAGAAGACACAATTAACTATTTACTAGTAGTACTAACTTTTAAAAAATAACGGTGCCAATAAACTGCCATTAAGTGTGTGTGGGTGTGCGTAGGGGTGACTACAGATATGACAGCTCACCTGGACAAGGCTGGAGTTGAGGTATTCTGCACACACACCGAGGGGCTGCACCAGAGCTGACACACACTACACAAACACACGCAGAGAGAGACAGAATAACACAGGCGTGACACACTAAACAAAACAAGTGGGCAAGTTTGCAATAACAAATTCACTACGATGAGCTGTCACATGAATTGTTCATTCTCTGTTTTGTGCAGGGAGAGTCTCCCCATTAACCTTCCTACATACTTGTGAGGATGGGAAATACTGATGGATGTCACTTTCGATAGCTTATGAAAAGAGAAATACGCTCCCATAACGCTCCTTGAATTCTCTCAAAATGAGAAGTGTTTAGGCCAGAGGTCAACTTATGACTGCAGGGATACTGTGTCTCAAAATGTGTATGTGTGTGTATATGTAAGGGAGTGAGTAGGCAGGCATGTGTGGGTGGATTTCCAACAGCGGAACCCAGCTGTCATTTGTCATTCAGTGCCAAATCAGGGGAGTTTAATGAATGGCTCCCGTGTTCCTCTCTCTTTTTTTTTTTGACATTATCCACCATCTCTGCCCCCCCCCTCCCTCCGCCTCCCTATCTCCTCCACCTTCCTCCCCTATTCACTCGGTGAATTCCTTCCCAGCACTTGACTTCCTGCTATAAGCAGACAAATGAATGAGTCACCCCTGGGAGCCGGTCGAAGAGGGAGCACTCCTCCCTTTATCTTTTCTCCTTTCACTTTCTCTCTCTCTCTCTCTCCCTCTCTCTCTCTCTCTCCTGTGTTTAGAGTATGTCAGGGAGCTGACAGCTTACACACTCCGCTGAGCTCCCACTGCCACTGGGGAGGGCAACAGTAGTCTGTGACCAGATTCTGCCCTATTAACATGCTAATGGACCGAAAGAGAGAGAGGGAGAGAGAGTAAGTGTGTGTGTGCGTGTGTGTGTGTGTGTACACTTAATCAATGGCTATGCACTGCTGTGGTTCCGGCCAGGTTCCCTTAAGGAAGCATCAGTACAAGGACGCCTCAGAACACACAACACAACGAAGCATTTCAACCATCACACAGCGGGAGGATGAGAAAATGTGTGTGCCTGTGTGTAAGTGAGTATTACTGGGAGGGAGAGAGAGAGAGGAAGAGAGACAAACACCACCCTGAAAGTAAGAGAGCAGTGGTGGTAAACATGATGACCTCTTGCCTATATAGGCTGTCCCGAAGTCTCTGTCCACATTCCTGGTCTCAGTCCCTCACCAGTGTAACTATTTTATCGCTCTTGAGAAACGGCCTTTGTATGGAAGGGGAAAGTGAAGAAAGGCGCTCTTACTGCAATCTCAATTTCCTCTGCGTTGAGTTTAGTCTGGATGGCGGTGAACCCTCCCAATTCTCCGAACTTATTATAAAAAGAAGGAGAGAGAGAGAGAGAGAGAGAGAGAGGAGAGATGAGGCCAAGCAATAGTTAACACTGAGATATTTCTGGCATATATGAAGCCATATCTGGGTGACTGCTCATTACTCACTCGATTCACTAAGTCGACCAGCCAACCGTGAGGTTCCTGAAACAAATAATTATGTTTATGTCACTTTATTCAGCTATGGGACAAGTACTTTTGGCAAACACACACCCAAAAACCACACACACATCGAACAGTCTTAGGTTCTCCAGCAGCTGTTGTGTGTCAGTCACACATGTTCAGCTGCGGAGTCCCTGTGGCTGAGTTACACAACACTGGTGACGAAGAACCTGTTTGTCTGCCCTCTGACTTGGCTGTACGCTGTAAACAAAGGCTAACGAGGAAATGTACACACAAACACTTTTCCTCAAGTGCATCTGAACAGACTGCGACATGTGAGCTAATCAAACTTTTCAGCAGCAGAAGTACAGTAAAGGCCAGGGGGAAGTGAGCGTGCCTTACTTTCTGATAGGTGTTACTAGGAGAGACGGCGAACATGTTGGCCTCATCTCCGAAAACCTCAGCCCAGTTCCTCTGGCAGGCCTTCATCCGGTTCTTAAAGTGGTACTCATTATCAGGGTTGAAGGCCTGCACAAAACAGAAACATACAGCAAAAACATAAACTCTCTGCCAGGGTTCCCACTCTGTCCAATGTAAAATTCCCTGACTTTTCCATGACTTTCAATGACTAAAATGTTAAATTTCCATGACCAAAATATCATGATGCTTTTTATTCTTGACCAAAACTGCAAACACACTTCAGATTCAGATGTCCTAATAAAGTTTACGGAATATATCATGAACACGCACACAAAAAAGATGTGTCCCAAGAATTTAACAAATTACCTGACTTTCCCTGTCTGGAACAGACTTTTCAAAATTTCTATGACTTTCCAGGAATCCCGTAACCGGTGTGATCCCCATTATGCTATTTCACAATGCCACGTCACATGTCAGACATATTTTAATCATGCAACAATAGTCAATACATATTTCAACTTGTATGTGTGCATTTGACAGGGAGGGGAGAATTGAGAGATCAAGAGGAAGAGTGAGAAACTGAGACAGCAAAATGGTGAATTGAAGAAAGAAAGTGAGAATAAGAGCAAGTGAAAGCATCAGGGTGACCTCACCATGGTCAGAACCCCCATCAGGTTTACAGGTATGGGGTCCTGCTTGACTCTCTCTGCCACCAGCTCCACCAGCAACATTAACATGTTGTAGATGCCTTCGTGGATCTCAGTTCCCCATTTATGGACCGCACTGCTGGTCAGCAGCTACAGAGACAGACAAGAGAAGGGTCAATGGAAATTCACGCTAATTAATCAGGTGCTCTGGAACTCTGTCTTGACTTCTCACTTTTTTGAAGGCCTCTTGCATGCACCGGTCCATGAACCGCTTGCAGTTCTCGTCGGCATCGGCAAGACCTGACGAAGACAAAGGAAATGTTTGATTGCTCTATTTAGTCAAACTCTGAGCAAGAAAAACTTGGCTGTAATACTGTATCTACAGATTGAGCCATGTAACACCTGTGTCCAAAATAACAACATGTGAAAAGCATCCCATGGTTTAAACAAAACATGCCACCCACACGGTAACAGAGAGTTGTTTAGCTATGCAGAAGTTCAAAAATAAAGACTTTGTTTCCATTCAAAGTCTTACCGTGCCGGGCGAGGCAGGTGGACGCGATGAGACACTTGCCCAGGGACTCCTCTCTCTTGTAAGGTATGGACCAGTGGTCAGTGAAGACTCTGCTCTCTAACTCATACAGGTTGGTGGTGGGGAACTCCATGCTGCCTCCAGAGCAGTTCCCGTTCTCATCGTTACTCCTCTGCAACACACACACACATAACTCAATTACAACCAAATGCAATGGCTGACTTTTTTCACAAAATGACACAAGCAGTCTCTGCATGTACCACTGCTTTCTAATGATGGTGCAACTGTCCTCTGCAGCTGTGTTAAATGGATGCTGAGATAACACTAATGGCTTCTAGCAATGATAGTGGCAAGATCAGAGAGGATGATGCTTGACTCTTTCCCTCCGGGGCAGAGTGATAGCAGTCATTTGGAAGGCGTGTCCCCTCCACCACAATCTGCCCTTCATTTCTACATCTTTTTGTCCCTCTCTCCCCGCCTGTGCACTTCCCCTGAATCTCAAACACACCCCGACATGCACTTGTCTCTCCAGTGTTGTACTGTGCAGTTCTACTTTGGGATTACGTCAATAAGGTTGTGGTGTGCGAGAAAGGGTGTGATGTGTTACGCTCCAATGCAATGATCACGACTCCACCTGAAACTGTTTTGCTGAGGCCTGATGCTAATTCAAACTCAATTTTCATTCTAATTTATTTTTCTTCATACACATTAAACAGCCACTTAATACCAAACTCATTTCCTAACTTCTGCTGGAAATGTCTTCTTTAATACCTTGTGCATTTTCCAGTTTTAAGGCTATGTGTATGAGAAAGACCAATTCATGGCTGCAAATGGCAACCTCAGGCTCAGCACACTACTGCTGTGAGAAAACAAAATGGCCAGTAGTAGTAAAGTATGGGAGTCTGTGTGGTGAAAGCAACAGCAGACAAAGGATTATTCAATTATTTACATCATAAAGTTGTTTACATATTCATGAAGTAGTCTGAATATTTATGATTAAACTGCAGAACTCCCGCCTCTGAAATATTGCTGCCCAGTGGAACGCGGTTCCAACCCAAATCACTGAGGAAAACACTCAAGCAAGCCTGCAAGCCTTACTTTGAAATCAACCGATGACTTATGCTGGTGCCTTACTGGCCCCATTTAAGTTACTGCACATGATGCAAGTCTCATCTGCTGTCTTATGTGCAAAAATACCATATTAAATATTGTTGTATACTACAATGCCATAACGCATTTGTACCTGCAGCTACTGTCTGGAAAATATTAACACAGCAAAATACAGTAGATTCAATCTTACCATTTTGAATACATCTCCACATATTAGCATACATAATGGTCAATATGTTCAGCCAACATACGGCATTGCATATTGATAAATATCTAGATGTATGATGATGAATTGAGCATTGAGCAGGGCAGAACAGGAGGGAGAGGACAGGGGGAGAAAGCAATAGAGAGGCATCATATTTCATCTCCTCCCTTTCAAAGACCTGTAGAGACGAGGAATAAATGGATGGGAGGAAGGAAGGAGAGAGGAGGAGATGAACCCTGCAGTGACCTTAGGAAAAAAACACCGAGGTCAAAGAATAACTAAGAAGGAACATTTCACTGCTGGCAGAATTACACAATCAGAAATCACTAACAATTAACGTTTAAGTTCCAAAACTAATCAGCTTTATTTCACACAATATCAGGAAAAAAAAGGAATTTCCTGCACGTTGTTTACAATATACTTGCCCTTTCACAAATGAACATCAAACAAAAGAACAAAGCATGCAGATAAGCTGCAGAGATCTTGATGTTTTGGGACCTGAAGCCATGAGGGGAAAAGCTCTGGTCTCAAAGGAACAATATGCATGTTCGGTTGTGCAGGCCTGTGAGGTAACTCAGCGCCAGTCTGTTACTATGCACCCCACAACCCCTCTGGGACCCCCCTGCAAAAACTGCAGCGTGTTTGTGTGTGTCAGGGAGACTGCAGGGCTATATTTAGGAGAGAAACATGGGGCCAAAGACCTATGACACGCCTCTGAAGCGCAAACACAGCAGACAGACAGAGAGAGCGAAAGCTGTCTGAGGAGACATTTCTATAAGACAGATTTTTTAAATTTAGATATCATGTATGAATGAGACTGGTAAAATTTTGTTTCAAACACAACAAACTCAGACAACAAACAAGACACGTTTCAACCACACAGGTCTTCCTCAGGCAGTCTTCTTCGAGCGTGTTTGTTGTCTGAGTGTATATTGCTTTCGAAGAAGTACATTTATAGAGACTGAGGTCATGAATGTACTTATACTCAAGTAAAAACATACTTTTTTGCCAAAACTAAGGAAGCTCTCCCAGTTGTTTACTGTGCTCTGTTGAGCCTCCTGTTTCCACCTTTTTTTGTTCTGGTAATTTTTTTCCATGAGAGGGCCAAAAAGATTTGCAAATATTCTGAAATGACAAATGGGAGAACAAATTAATTACATCGATGGCATTCTTGAGCCAACATTTAACATGCTGCATTAGCTGGGAGAAATGTGTTCAAATTGGACTACTTCCAAAATTAAGAGACTTCTCGTCATCTGGGATAAGGAGAAAATAACGTTGGCACCTGTCAGGGACAGTTACAGAATTAAGAGGGAGAGTTACTTTATGCTGACCGACTTTGCAACAACACTCTCGTTTGCATTTATGGAGACGCAGGCCTATTTACAGTAATTTGCAATAAAACAGTGTTATTTACTGCCTACTGTAAATGTCAAGTATTATTTACATAGTACCATTACTATAACAGCCTATGTCAAGGTGTGACAGGGGTGATGACTGAGCGATTGGAGAAGAGAGGAGATGGAAAAGGGATGACACAGGTGTCTTGAGGAGTTAACAGTTTGCTTATTCACGTGGACCTCTTTTGTTAACACATAATCACTGCTACACAAACACATAAAAAGTGACTCAACAAATAGCAAGTGCAAGATAGTTCAATAAAATGATTTGTAATGTCACATGCAAGTAATAAATAGCTCTCTTTTGGCTGCATCTTTTCTGGATATCTTGGAAAAGCAACAGGTTTGAAGATAAGTCACTGAAAGGTCTAAGATGTAAATCAGAACATCGCTGCCTTGTCTCGTGTTGACTGTTATTTGTGAGTATTTTCTGAGGTTCAATATCACAGCACCACACACAGACCCATAAACACACACATCAAAAAATTACGACAGTCGGGACAAGTAGTAGGATGCAGGAGAGTGTGACATCTGTAAATAATTGGCAGCTGTCATAAGGTTTACTGTCTATTTTACAGACTGGATGATTCGGACATTGTGAAGCAGTACAATTTAGCGACGTAAGGGAGCAGTGAATGATCGGCAAGCATCAAGTTCGACCTTCTTTAACCTACACACGAATCATCAAAGACACATCAATACGAACGACTGACATTTTGACAGCAGAGTTCATTGACTGGAAAAGGTCCAAGATGGCAACATATACCAAAGCACTTGCGAAATCTCTCGACTCCGGGTCGAGCACACTGCAACCCCATGAGCTGGCGACGCTACCCAGACTGATAAAGCTAGTAAACGTTAGCTAGCACTGCGATGCATTTACCCCGAGCAGGCCAAAATGAACAGATCCAGATAACTGTCCACGGGATGCCGGTGAGAAGGGATTACTGACTTTGTTCCTCTAACTTGCTGAAATCACTGATTCCCCTCCCCCAAGTAGCTCTGTGCTACCATCTCTGGTCCAGTTACTCGCGCGTTCTGCACTACGCTAGCTAGCCAGCTAGCTAATAGTAGCTAGGTTAGCTAGTTAGTTCGAGTTGTCAGTAAGATACCATTTAAACTACGTAATGTAAGCAGGCAATATTCCAGTCATTACACCCACTATGGCCCAGTCAACCTGACTTATCCTGCTGTCTGGACAGTACATACCACGACTTTCTTTCCTGCTCTGACAGCTAGGTTGAGTGTCTAAGCTAGCATGGACCCTGTTAAATTAAATGGGCGAGCCCTCGTTCTCCCAGTACAACCAGCCTGTTTTCAGTTGATGATTCAGTTGATGCTTGTTCAGAATAAACACCAGTTGGTCTTACCTCGCTATCCACTACATCGTGGTATGCGGGCGGTGGGTCAAATCCTCCCGTCCCCGTCCGCCCGCTGTTTTCCCCGTCTCCACTCGACCCCAAGCCCGGGTTAGGCCCGCTCTCCATCGGTTCATATCCATACCCGAGTCCCGGGCTTTCGTTCGTCAGAAGCGCAACTGCCTCGTTGATGTCGTTCTTCGCCAACCGGAGTGCTTTCCTTATTGCGACGGGGTCTGGAAACCCCATGCAGAGGAGCGTTGTCATGTGCTGCTCCTCTTCGGTCTCCATGTTTGAGGTGTCTCCGTTTCTCAGACTAATAGTGATGGGGTGTGCAGCACAGCGCTGTAGCCGTGCACGCCGCCATGTTTACAGTCCGCTGCTAACCTGTCACGATGGCTTCCCACAACAGCGCCGAGCGTTTCCGTGGCTGCGTAGAGTGCGTCACCCCGACCCACCCATAATGGAAAAGAGTGCGGTTTATACGTTCTGCATTTCCCACTTTTCACTCAACTGAATGATGAAATGACACTTTGATATAGAGCTTTTAATATTTCATGCATGATTACTTTCCAGCTAACATGTTCAACTGATTGTGCAATGCAAATGATATACTGATGCATGGGTTGACATGTTAAGTAGTGGAAGACATACGGCATAATTGGTTATTAGTGATGTCCAATCTGAAGTAGGAGATTACTGCCAGTTCGTTTACACTGTTGTTTACTGTGACAGAATCACCTGTCAAAAGAAAAGGGTGTGGCATTGCGCGCGCGGGGGGAG
>OMKZ01017284.1:0-12870 GCA_900302535.1 Neoniphon sammara
GATCCAGCTGGGGAACGCGCGCTGACTGTCCTGCTCGACTGACCACGTGATCAAGACAGATGAGGATAGAGACGTAGGTGGAGATGGAGAGGAGGAGGGCTGTGACAGGCAAACTAGAGCCATGTTAGAGTGTTGGAGCTTCCTACTCATGGGCTGGTGAGCCATGTGATAGATATCAAGTGTATCTGCTGGCTGGTTCCAGTGAGCAGCCGAGGCAATTAGCACTAGAAAGGTGAAGCCGCTGACAGTTGACTGCTGTTTGGAATTCAGTGGAAATATTTCAGCTCTCAACACTTTCATCCATAACTTTTCTTGACTCAGTTTCACTACAAACCAGTGTTGTTAGATTTTTAAGATCATTTAAGGAAACGGTATTGATGACTAAATTTACTCCCTTACATCTGCTGGCCTTTTTAGAATTAAGAGCATTCCAGTTGTTGTTTTCCACAGGTTCAGAAAAGCAATTAGCTCCATTAGTTAATGGAGTTAATTGATCCATTAGATAGTTGTAACATTCTTCAGATAGTACTCTTTGATACACCGTATTTGCATCTTAACAACAGCCTTGGCGACTGTAATGATTTTCTGAGAGGAAGTTTTATCAGTCAGAAAGAATGTTAATTAACTCTAAATATGAACATAACTCACAACAGATGAAAATTAGCTGCTTGCTATATCTGGTGCAGTATATATATTGTGCATTGTCCCAGTCAAATAAATAAATAAATAAAACACCCCTATGTTTAACACTGCAACAATAGTCTGTAATTGACTTATCTTGCTATGTTTCATGTGGATTCCTGAAATTCATGAAGGCATACTGTTTCAAAGCATATGTAGGTGAATGGGCGACTGTTGTTATAGCACTGAATTTAAAACAAACTCAGTATCACCTCTGGCGCAGTTGCTGTGAAAGCCATGCCAAGATTTCCCAGATATCTTAAGTTAAAGGAAAATTCCCCTCTAACTCTAAGCCATTGACAGCAGCCCTGGCGTGATCACAAAGCTTCCCCTTTCAGTCAAAACCTTAATCCTAGGCCATCAAAAATGCTATCGATTGCCTGTAACCCTCAGATTTGATTTTTTGTTGCCTTTTTCCTCTCCTTTTACATCCCAACTGTGAAGGCTGGAGGCTGTCAAATAGCTCCGGAGAGCTGAGACCTTGCCAACACACATGCACATCAAAGGCACATCATCAAAGTGAGCCATCTGTCCTGCATGGCCTGATCTTTTCTTCCACCCGGTTGATGATGTACACATAATAAGGAAACACTAGGTGAAGTGATCCATGCAGAGCAGAATGGCTTAGATGACTAGGGAGTTTCATGCAGACACTCAGGGGCAGAGCAATTTTCCAGGGATGTGGATTGCACTGAGACAACATGTGCTCCTAGTCTTGATGTTTTCTCTGTCGTGGCCAAAACAGCCTGTTACCTGGTTCTTCAACTTTCTGACATGATAATAGGATGCATTAGTTGTATGATTGTATAACGTCTATGCTCTTTCTGCAGCCTGTTTAAAGTAATATAATTTTGACAGCGTGCTGAAAAAAAAATGAGACCTTGGAAAATGTTTTCATGACTTTTGTATTGAATGAACCAAGCATCTCTTTGTTTAATTATTTCTCCACTGCATGCTCGCATTTCATTTTCCATCCACCATTGTCTTCTATAAAAATTGTGTAGAATTTGCTAAACATGTCCAAAGACTCTGAATGAAATATTGCATGAAAGCCAATATTTGCTTTAATGATGTTGATAGTGAGACACAGACTTAAGATGAGATAAGCTTGAAGATGACAATAAGGCAGATACCTTGAGCCCCAGTAAAAAAACAAAAATCATATCCTTTGTTCAGGCCCAAATGTGTGTATGCAGCCGCATACTATGGGAAGTGAGATAGCAAGGGGTTTAATAGCCTTATGGGATTAGTACTTGTACAGCCGCATATTGTGAAAAAGAAAAGGAAACTGCTGTAATACCAGAATAAAAATTCCACATTTCCCTAAAGTATAGGTTTGGATTTGAATATAAAAAAAATCACACTAGCCTCTGCCATTTTAAAATGCCACACTGCATGCTCGGGATAAAATTGTGGATTCAGAATTAGAAAGTTGAGCGGCAAGCTAGAAGAAGGTGTGTTTGACTTAGACAGCCAAGGTATTAATTTTGCTAAACAAGGGACGTCTTTCAAAGGCCAATAAAACAGAACAATGAGGTAAAAACAGTAAAACACAGACCTCACCTTACAGATAAAACAAAAGGAATAACTAAAGAACAGATAAAGCAGCAAACATAAAATGAGTAAAAGTCACAGAATAAAATGAGGCCTTCCAATAAAAGTAAGTTTTAGGAAGTTATTTAAAAGATGATACTCATTATGCCATCCTTGGCTCCTCAGGAAAGTAATTTCAAAGCCTGGGAGCCCTTGTGGAAAAAGTCTGACAACCTTCAGTCTGTAGCCTCATCACAGGAACAATAGGAAAGACCCCGCCTGAGGATCTCAGGCTGCAGAAGTTTAGAGAGATAACAAAAGCCATACAAAGCCTTAAAAGTAATGAGTGAAATCACAAAAACAACTGACAGGCAACCAATGAAGAGATGCTAAACGAGGCAAGAAAAGGTCCTATTTGGTAGTTTTGGTTAAAAACCTTGCTGCATAATTTTGAACACATATAGTAGAAGCCATTCTGTCTCCCTTTGGTTCAGGCAGGTAATCAGGGCTTTGCATTTGTCAAGGTGAAATGAGATAAAAACATTTTATATCTCTCTGTATCTCCGAAATTGAAGACAAATCTTTGCGTCTTTTTCCTTGGAACGAAAAACATGACACAACCAGCTTTTTAGTGCACGTCATTGTATGTTATTCAAATTTAAGGCTCGGTTTGAATAGTTCTTGGAGGCAGTGTTAATATGTTGCTTTAGTGGACCAAGGGCAGATAAAATTTGGCTGGATTTGCACTACTGTCTATATCAAGGATTCCAGTTTACTTGACCTAAATTATAAAAGTATTTTGTACAGCCAGGAAGAACAAAATTGGACCAAGAACTGACCCTTGTGGCACACCGCATTTAATCAAGGACCAAGATTAGCAATAGGCATTAAGGTAATACTTAAATGTGTTTGCTCTCTCTTTTAGCTTCCAAGAATCAGCTAAAAAGCATAATTGTGTGCAGACAACCTTGACATGGGAAGTAATAAAACATTACAATGTCAACATGCTCATATCCACATTCATGCTCATGCCCATGCATATAAAGTATAATGGACCGAAGGAATTGCCCTTAAGTCAAGTATGAAAAGGCATCGGGTACAGATGGCATCCACCCACAGACACTTAGCGGCGTGTGCAAATCAGTTGTGTCAAATTTTCATTACATCTTTTCTCCATCCCTGTTTAGTTCCCGTTCCAAAGAAAACAAATCCTTGTGAAGTTGGAGACAAAAAGCCAATAGTCCCAACCTCTCAAACAATTATGTTTTTGAAAGAGCTGTCTCAGAGCACTTATGTAGGCAGGCACATCCTTCCCAGGATTCCCTGCAATTTGCATATAGGAGGAGTGTGGGAGTTGATGATGCATTACTTAACATGCTTCACATCATTTACAGCCATGTGAAGACAGCAGCCAGCTCTGTCAGAATAATGTTTTTTGATTTTGCCAGTGAGTTTAATACAATTCAGGCTCATTCTTTAGCTAACAGACTTATATATTTTAACTTGCATAGCTCTTCAGTTGCTTGAATTATGAACTGTTATTTCATACCTCACTATGTTAGTGCCTTGTTAGTTATATTAGGCATCCTGTTCTCTACCTGTCTGTCTGTCTGTCTGTCTCTCTATCTATCTATCTATCTATCTGTCTATCTATCTGTCTGTCTGTCTGTCTGTCTGTCTGTCTGTCTGTTTCTGTCTGTCTATCTATGTCTATAAAGATAATCTACAATATCTACAGTAAGGATAATCTACAGTATCAAACGATACCCCACCTAAGTCATGTAGCACTTACACTGATCATGAGCCTCCATTAGAATTCATCAGCATATCATTTACCGAGAGAGTGTTAAGCTACTGACAGAAACTATACAGAGATGTTTCAAGTATGCCATTATCTTTGAAAACTTCTAGGAGTTGCCTTGATAAAATCTTTGAAATGGGTCTATAATTACTGAGAGAAGAAGGATCAGTTTTATTTTATTCCCTTTTTGTTTTCTTTTTTCTTCTCTTTTCTTTCTTTCTTTTTTTTTTTTTAACACAAAGAGCTTTATCACATTGTCAAAGTAATCACAAATACAACCAGAGGATACAAAGCTATTGTCAATAGAGAGCAAGCTGGGACCTATAGTATCTCAACCCCCTAAAGGGAATTTGGTGGGTGTGATATCCAAGGGCGGAAGGTGAAATGATGTCCATTAATTCCTCAAGAGAGCCTTAACTGACTCAGAGCATCTAGATGAGGACACCATACATTAGTAAAGAAAATGCAGAGCGTCCTTCCGCAAAGAATGACTCCACTGGTCATTTGTTCCTACCCTGTAAAACGGCTGACAGGAGCATTTCCTAAATTAGCGCCCCTACCGGCGGTAAGCAACATAGTAGAAAGAGCGAGAAAGTCCATGTTCGGGCCCCCAATGAAGCAAGACTGGTGTTCGTTTCCGGGTGTTTAGGTTTTGCTCCCGGGCTGGTTTTCCATGTGTTTATTATTGTGACCATGACAACGAAGGTCCTTACCATAACCTTACTTTAACCTTAACCCTAAGCTTTTCCTCAACTTAACCAAGTAGTTTTGGAGGCTAAATCTAGCCAAACAGGGACTTTTTTTAGAGTTTTCTGTGCACATGCGTGCTATGGCTTAAAGAAATGGTCCTGTGTGTTGCATTCACTGAGTCGTCTTTTAGGGCAATCGACCTACAGTATGTGTTCGTCTAGGTTGGAGGATGTGTTGGAAAATGGGGTAAGAAGTCTTATACTTGATGTCCTCAATCATATGTAAATAGAAGTTTAAAAACTTTTAGGTCAGCATTTGAAGAAACAGAGAAACCAGGGCGGAGTGGAGTTCACAGGGCAATCAATAGTCAGCTACCATACAAGAACCTGGGATTATGCTGATTGGTGGAGATTAGCTGAGAGGAATATATTGCTCTAACATCTTCAGTTTTGTCGATTATAGGATTGTAATAATTCCCTCATATGCTGGTAATGGGCCAGGAGTTCTTTCCCGCTTATGTTTGGCTCTTCTACAATCCCTTTTTAGGCAACGGCTGCTATCATTTATCCAAGGGGATATACTGACAGACAAATTGGATCCAGTTTTCAGTGAAGCAATAGCATCTAAGGCAAAGATCACTGAAGCAATTTGACAAATCATTTTTGTGGGTAAAGTTAGCTGAAGTATCACTAGAAAAAAAACATTTGTGGTGTTTCATCACAGCTTCAAAAGTAGATTCATACACAATGCATTTGTGATCAGAGGTACATATGTCTTTCAGAGCTGGAGAGCATATTGTCATTGTCAGGTGAAAATCTTGTAACTTGTAACTGAGAAAATTGTACTACCCTCAGGCCGATGGAAACCTTTCAAAAACCATTGGTTCAACTGAAAAAACTACTCGTCGCTAAGGTAAAACAAGGCTGTTCTCCTTAGTTCCTGAAACATTGACATTTTGGAGTTATGAAGTTTTCAACCAACAACAGATTCAGTCCCCAAGAGTAAAAACTAAATCTAAGGTTTGATCTTTTTTTTCCAGTGAAAACATCCCAAAGAACTAAGGATAATTTCCCCCTTTATTTTGTCTCATTGTTTTCACTTAGACAATGGTCAGGGTAAGAAGGTGGTGAGTCATTCATCAATTTGATTATTATTCTTTGAGCACTGCTAAGCATTGAAAGAAAGAAAATCAGCACACATATGAACAGTTACCGAGGAGTTCTCTGCAATATTTTTTCCTTTCATTTTAATGTGTGAGGGTTGGTGTTCCAAATGGAAAGACAAATATGCTTTTCGTCTGGGATGATTTGTTTATGTTGTCAAAAACGCTTCTTTTATTACAGTATCAGAGCAATGGCCATTTGTTTCTTTCTCATGTGTCTGGCAGACTGAAAATTCTTCCACAAAACTGAACCTCTGGCTGTAGGGGTGCATTCAAATGCACTTTCTGTCATTTGTTTTTCTTTTTTTTTATTTTTGAAAATAACAGGCTGCAATGATTTTCCTTCAAACAGTTCAGGGCGACTAGACTAAACTAGAGTTCATTCGGTATCTGTGCAATTGTACACACTCAGCTGAGCAACCAAGTGAGTGAGATAGCACTCAGTTTGAAAAAGTACACTCCATTTGTCAGGAATATGGCTAGTCCTTAAAATGGAATTCAGACTTCAAGGCACTGTGTACCCTTTCCTACATATTGCAGATTCTTGATGAGCAGATCACATCCCTGATTGGACAGTGACTATAAAGACGGAAACCTGACTGAAAGCTTTCATCAACTCTTGTGGAACATGGCTTAGTATCCATAATCTTTACATTTTTCTCTTTTGGGGAATTGGTAGAGAACATGGGTCCTCTCATCAATGTTTCATGATTACTCTCGGGATCAGCTCTGCAGTCCCATTCAGTCCATTAGCAACCACAAGAACATGTTTGACTTGGTGCAGTGCTTGGCTTCCTTTTTCTTTGCCGGTCTCGTTGTCACGCAGAGGAAACCGCCCAGCTCGGCGGCCGGGTTGAAAAGGCACAGTGTAATGTTTCAGAGCAGGTCAGGCGGTCTTTACTCAAGTCAAGTGGCGTGTAGAAAATAGAAGATACTGTACTGTACTGCCCTCCTCATCCCCAAAAATAAACAAACAGGATGCACTCTGGGAAACCAACAGTGCAGTCATGGAGGACACAGCACATAAAGAAGCGACAACATCAGTAAATTCTGCAAAATGGCTGGCTTACTTATTGCTGCGTAAAGTAGATTTGAAGCTTTGTCGAAGACAGCCACACTGTGATTTAATTCATGTTTTCATTCTCAAGTTTACCAGCAGAGGCTTTTACGCAAGAACAGACCTCTGAGAGAAAACCCGCTTGCATAAAACATTTGACAGTCTTCATCAGTGATACGTGTTCAGATTCTTTGATGCCAGCAAACATTACATTGGTAAAAACCCATTTTTAGACACACGTCGAATGTTGATTTAATGAGCTGTTGTCACTTGTTAGCTAGCTTAATACAAGCAGAACGAGACGTTAATCAGCTGGTCGTTTAACAGCTGTTGTAGTGGATTGATACAAATGAAGTGATGTGGCTCCCGTGATGTTATAGCTCTCGACCAATTGGATTGCTTGAACAGAAACATCCATTGTATTATGTATATTTCCTATTAAAAAAAAAAAAAAGTGAATCAGTACAGTATAATTTGGCATGGTGAATTTTAACACTCTCTAGTGCTATTCATGCAGCTGTTTTCTTGATCTTAAGTCTGAAAGATGCAAAAACTGGTGAATTCATACACTTTTGGCAGGAAGTAATTCTTTTCCGTGACTCATTAACCCACAAGTCAGTACCTTTCGAATTATTGCACCACAATTCACTCATTAAACAAGTTTCCTTGCATTTTGTCTTTTACTCTTTACCCCGTAATTCTACCCTAGCACGTACCAAGACAACTTGGGTTGCAGGCTGACACTGACATCAAGGCGTGTGTCGGGGAGAAAGCAGAGCATATCTCTTCTCAGTTGGGGCTGTTAAGTTCAGTACAATCTATCCTCACCTGTAAGAGATATTAAATATTCTTAAAAGAGAGAAGCTTCTCTGGAATAAAAGAACACACAGTGAAGTCTGATTGAAGAATCCTCCCTCTGGCCTCTGAACTTTTTTCTCCGTTCAGAGCGCCCAACATCCTGTTCTTTCACTTCTTTGCTTTTTTACTCTTGCTTCGATTTTCTCTCATTTTGTATTGGCGTTTGACAAGCCCTGCTTTCTTTCTTTTATCTCACTGGTGAAAACTCCACTTTCCTCCCCTCAGTTTTATCTCTGTGCTGAATTCTCGCTGCTCCGTCTCTCTTTCTCCTGGCTCCTCGCAGGCTCTTGTGTCTTTAACAAGCCAATAAGGGACAGCTCGACAAACATTCCATCACATTAGCATGGGGGACTGGGGCTAGGGATTGTGTTAAGCTCAGCATTAGCCAGCCTGCCGCTGCTTTAATTACGTTTGCTCAGCACTAGCTACGCTAATGGCTAGCTCTGTGCCATATTTTCTCCAATGAGGAGAGGGCGAGCTGGGTCTCAGCTGGAGGACGCCACAAAGCATTGCAGTGTGGGTGTACAAGAAATAACTATGAGCAACAGGGGATACAAAAAGAGTTTCATTCCAAAAAGAGATTTGAACAAAGTGACCCCAACTTGTACAATATGGGTATTAGCAAATTACAACAAATTGTGGTACTTAGGATGCTTAGGACAGGATAGAAGGAAAGTGGCAGGATGACAAAATGGTAACACTTTTGCTTATTAGAGCCTCTATATTTAGAGATATTGAATGATCTTGAAACTTGAGGCAGTGTATTTTTTATTTTTTTATTTTTCCCATAAATGGAAATGGAAAGCATTTTGGTATATTCCTCTTCATGTTATCTTTTGCGGCTGTGCTTATGTCAGCAGTGACTTATATTTCTAATGTTGTCCGTGGGTGCCAGTTTCATGGTAATAACTCCTGGCGATTCATTATGCAAACATTACTTGGGTTAGTGTACTGTATGCGATGCACTAACCTAGCAACCAGATATTTTTTTAGCCTCTTCTACTTTTCTCTATACTTTTTTATTATACTTTATTTCCAATGTACTTCCTCCTTGATTCTGTCTGTATTTTTGTCTCTAACTCAAATGTTTCTCTATCTAGAGGGGTTGGGGGGGTGCGGTACATAATGCAATATTCCAACCCTTTGTTTTTACTTCCCACACGAAAGTCCCTTTCAAACCGTACTCTGACCAAGGTTAACTACATTCTATAATGTTGTTAACCTGAGGTTAACTGATGCCTTAGCCTGGCACTGAGAAATGAGTTGCACTGGCCTGAAAATTGATCCCTGGCTTAGAATTACATTGGAAGAGAAGGGGTGTATGCATACACAAAAAAAAAAAAAAAAAAAACAGGCCAGGGGCTCAGAATTAAACCATGAATCCATAAAGTAGAAAGAAAATACCTGCACACTGGAATTTGACTTCCTGGTTTGCCAAATAGAGAGAATTTTGGGGTTTCCATTTCCTCTTTGGCCTGTCCTGCAGAATATATGTGTGCAGGGACAGAGTGAAGATGAAAAACAAACAAATGATATGATAGTGTATGGGTCTTATAAGCTTCTTCCCCTTTTTCCACAATAATTGGGGAACTTCCTCCAGGCTTTTCTCCTGTGTACAGAGCAGAAAGCTTGGGAACAAGGTTGCCTTGGTCTGTAATTACAGCAGCAACTTCTAGACCTTGACGTGGTCTATGATCTATTGATATGCCTGGCAAAGACCAATAGTGTCAATTCAGTGTGCAAGTATTTTCTTTGTTTTCAAAAATCACTTGGAGCCAGATCTTGGTCTTTCTTGGTCAAAATCCTGGGCTAAGAGTGCTTATTGTTAATGGTCCTCTCCCCTTGGATATGAAATAAACAGATTTATATGATTGTTCAGGGAAAGCTGACTTCACATTCACATTTGGGACTTCTTCCTTTATTGGTGACCACTTAGCAACCAGGGTTTTTATTGCAAGCCATCTCTCATTTGCTTTCCCCATCCATGCTTTCCAGTCATTCTCAGGGTTGAAACCAGTGCTGAGATTCTCAAACCCTTAGGCTACTGCCGCCCCTGTTATGAAAATGGGGCATCCTGGGGCTAAGGCAAATGCCACGTGCTCATGACATTATGAGTTTGAGTCTGGCTCATCACCTTTGTAGCAATTTGCACCCCGTCCCCATCTCCCCACTCCACTCCTTCTCCCTGACTCTCCTATGTACTATGACCTTGAGCCTTTCTTATTCAGGAAATTTAGCCACTTGATACAGAAATGTTAAAGAAGTCTTGATGGAAGTTCAGAAATCCTGCCTGAAAGGATTTCTTAAAACAAGTTCATAAATCATTGATGCAAATGTTTTTTTAAGGAGCAGCAAAAACATGCGGAATATTCTGTATGCAATGTTTATTTTGGTGTGTCAGAGAACCCGATGCTTCAACTACTTTGATATGATTATCTATCGCACAAAATTCAGCAACTAATTTTCTAGTTTTGTTTTAACATCAGTGTAGGTTAATGTAGGTTAATTAAAGGTTAATTTGCTAAACTCAAACTCTGCTATTGTTTTCGCTTTTCTTGTGAATTATTATTGATGATGAAAAGTATATGTGCTTAGCAGAATATGGCAAGAAAGAGAAGTGAAAGGAAAATCCGGCATGTCCCAGGTTAATTAAAAGATGATCTTGTCTCCAGCATCAGGCTCAGAAGTTGTCATATTCAGTGAGAAGAGAGAAGTCAAAGAATAGCCCAAGGGATTTTTGCAATGGAGCGAGTGAGATGAAAAATAGCATCTCATTGGTGTTTGCTTGTGTGCAAAAAAGAAAGAGGGTATGTGTGATGGAGACAAAGAATAGACAAAGATTTTATCAAAATTTCCATTCATGCAGTAGGTACAATTGTACACACATTTGCAAACTCTGGCTATAAGCAGAATATGTGATCATTAAGTTCCTTGATTTTCCCATAGGTTTTAAGGGCACAATTGAAGTTCCATGTAAATTAAGACCCTAAACCTCTTGAATTTAAACTTCCACTATAGGCAAGATTTTTGGGGAAAAATACACCCACCTTATCTGCCTAAAACACAAAGTAGGTCTTGAGTTGAGAAGAGAATCTCCTAACTGAGACTTCACACACTGTCAGAAAAGGAGTTGTGCCTTTTGTCTCTGGGGTTGAACCTTTGTCAAAAATCCAACTCCAACTCTGAAGCATTTTTTTTTCTGAGAATGTAGACTCACCCTGTTTTGCCAAATGAAAATTTAGGCGTGAGGTATGGTCACTCTTGAAACTTCAAATAAGTTTTAGCCCACAAAAAAAGGTAGTAGCTGTTTATAGGTCACAATGTAAGACCGCTTGAATTTTGGGACGTAAAGAAGTTTTTACATCACCGAAGGATGGCCAGTGTCGGTCCATTGGTCCGTCCATCAGTCCAGCACTTGAAATCTATGGAGGCTTTGCACAGAATGTTTCTGTAGTTCTTCCAGTATGGCTGCCTGTAACCATTGGTAACCACTTTCAAAAGAAAATCTCTAATTTCTGTGCAGTGGTAGAGTGGGTAAAACACTGGAAAAGCATGATATTATTGTTCTACTAAGGCTTGTTTACAAGATCCAGTAACAAGATAGCAAATTATTATATTTTTGTTGATATAATGCTCATTTATCAACACATAGCAACCGGTGTCTCTTCCATTGCCATATACAAAACAGTGGCTGCTATGTTACAGGCGGCCATGTTGGAAGACAGAGAACGACACAAACATTCTGTCAAAAGCCTGTATTTGGCAGCTTGCCATGAAATTTGGTAAGCTCTTTCATGCTCCCCAGAAGATGAACCCTATTAATTTTAGTGACCTCATGACCCTTCCTGTAGTGCTACACTCTGGTGAAAATGTCAACTTTGCACACCATATATCAGTAAATCGAATTCAAATTTATAATATTTAGCAAGTGCATTCATGCTCCCCACAGAATGATTCCTTTTGATTCTGATTATCCTGTTACCTTTAATCTAGCATCACCCTTAGGCCAAAATGACACTTTTAATACCTCAAAATCTATTGAGGTGGAGTGTCATGAAATTTGAAAAGCACATTCATGCTACCCAGGTAATGAACCCTATCAACTTTGGTGACCTGGCGCCACCCACAGGCCAAAATGCACAAACCCCATTCTCCAGCGGCAAGCCTGTTTTCTTATTTTGCCATCATGTTTGCTAAAGCCCAATAAAATTTCTGATTGCTTGAATTTGTCTTGTGTAATGAGAGGGACAACAAAAGAGGGCGTGCAAACTCAGTTACTGAACTTGGCTCAAATCGCATCGCAATAAGTCAAACCTGACCTCGTTTACACCTGACCTCACTCAACTGCACACCAGTAAGCCTCACTGCATGAGTGGAGAATTACTGACAAGCAGCATTTCATTCCACCGTCACTACTCACTTGCTTATTGGCAGTGCCTTCAACCTCTCCACCCCTCCTCCCCTTTGTTCCCCTCTTCCTTTCCTTCTCACCACAACCGTGCCTCCTCCCTCTTGCTTTCACTCCTCTCTCTCTCCCTCTCTCTGTGGCTGTCCTCTGTTTTCTCAGTAGCAACTCGCTCGCACAATAGGTAGAGCCAGGGCTGCTGGCAGGTTTGATACAGATGTGATGTCAAACGATGGCTAGAGACACAAAGGTGAGAATCCCTCCTCCTCTTCCTCCTTCTTTTCCTATTCCAGCCCCCTCCTCCATCCCTCAGTCCTTATTCTCTTCCCTCTCTCTCTCTCTCTCTCTTGCTCTCTCTCCATGCCTCTCAGTTTGTGTCTTTTTCCACAGGGAGGTGTCAGCCACCCCTTATTATATTCCCTCTTACACTAATTGGGGGCGCAGGGTGTGCAGATTGAGCCTTGATTGCTGCCTTCCCCTTTTCATTTGTTTTCTGAGTGCCCTCCTCCCTGCTGTCCCTGGACACCCCACCAACACACACACACACACACATACACACACACACACACACACTCACTCACTCACTCACTACAGGTACATTGTGACCTTCCCAGTCTCTCCCTAATCCAATGACTCCTTTTGGAAATAAAATTAAAATAGATGTGTTCAGCATTCTTCTTTTT
>OMKZ01017285.1:0-11348 GCA_900302535.1 Neoniphon sammara
CCGCCAGGCCAGCCGCCGCTGAAGCGATGGTGTCATGGATGGTGTCAGGATAGTGGACACCTCCGTCAGCTTTGTTTAGGGCCGCTGGTGGTACTGGCTCCCCGGTTAGTGGAGTTAACGTTTTTAGCACAAATGTAGTACCTGCCCACCCTCTGTGTGTGCTCGGCAGTCATCTTTCATTCATTGATGTTAATTTTTCTCTCGTTATAGGAGAGACTCAATTAAGCATAGTCTCTTACTTCCTATTTTCAATGACAGGATGTCACAGGTGTTTACCAGTCACTTGGTAAAACTAATGTCAGCAGGCTGCTCTTTTCTCTGCTGATCTGTGGTCAGTTGGCTTTTACACACTCCCATCACCTCGCTGGCTTGACCCGCTTGTCTGAGTTTTTTGCCCCAAAAGTTGCCTGTAAGGTAGCTTCGAAACCCTTACTCTGTCCATAGCCCTAACATAACCATTATCCTGGGAGGCATTGCTACCTTACAGTTGTTACTGGGGGCAAAAAATGCAGAAAGTGGCTTGTCCCACTGTATCGGCTGTTGCTTTACACCTACAGTAAAGTGCACATGTCAAACAGAATTAGCTGGCAACTATGACAATTGCTTGGATTACTTTTGATGTGAAAACTGTCCAAACCTCATGAAAGTAACAAGAAGAGAGGATTTGATGACCGTCAGGCAAGATCTTAATATTATAAGAAGTGAGATTTTCATCATGTCCTGGATGGATTTATGGATACTTTCACTTTGGCCAACGGTGATTATTCAGATTCAGATTTAGAAACTTTATTGATCCCCATGGGGAAATTGCTTTGTTGCAGTACTAGTTGGTCAACATATAGTTAGAAAAAGGGATAACATACATAAAAAAGGTTAAAAAAAAAAATACTATAAAAATAACATCGAAATAATAATAACAGTAATAGTAAAATGTACAAATGTAAATGTTCCAAGGGTAATGCAAGTGTGCAAATGGTAAATAAAATAATAATAAATTATATGAGGAATGATAATAAATGCACAGTATAATTAAAATAAAAATAATGCTTATAATGGTAATGATTAAGTGGATAGAGAAAAATGTGCAAAATGTTATGAGTGAGGTAGAAACAGGCAGAAACCAGGATGAACATCAGTGCAAAAATATAACGTACAAAGGTAGATTAACCGTAATTAACAGTAATTTAACAGTAATTTAAGTGCAAAGATAAACCCGTGAGAAGTGTGAAGTGCAGATCGACAGTCCAATTGACAGTTTATTACAGTAATTTAGACCTGAGTTGGATGTACATGTGCATAATGTATATGTATATGTATATGTATATGTATATTATGTTTAAATATATCTGTACAAGTGTACATGTGCATGAAAACCATGTGGCAGCCCCTGATGCCTGCTACTGGGATTCAGGAGCTGTCCAACTTAGAAACTTGGAACTTGGAAAAAGAATATATATAGAACAGTATATTATAGGCCATGTGCATGAATTAACCAAGTGGCAGCAGCCCCTGACGCCCAGAAGTGGGATTCAGGAGCTGCCTGACTTGAAAAATGAAGGACAAGGTAGTTCTATTTCAGCAGAAAGGCGCGGAGTTGTACAGTTGAATGGCCACAGGAAGAAAAGACCTCCTGTGGCGTTCCGTGGAACACTTGGTCACTCTGAGTCTTTGGCTGAATGTGCTCCTCTGGCTGACCAGAACACTATGTAGTGGGTGGGAGATGTCCATGATGGAGAGGAGTTTTGACAACATCCTCCTCTCTGTGACTACATGCAGAGAGTGTGCAGTCCAGTGTGTTGTGAGTGTTTATGTGTGTCCTCAGTTATGTTTGTCCCGTCTGTGTGCTTGTTGACATATTAAATGTGGAAGATGATGCGTGATTTTTGACACAGATTACTTGGGTTAAGGGAGTTAAATCTGATCTCTTGGTGAATTTGTGCTTTCTCTTAATAGTAAAGATCGACAGAACAAGCAACGTTCTGAAAAAACTTCTATGACTATATTGAATGGCCCAAAATGTAAATATGAAGATTGATTTTTGGCATCAGGGAATCAATACTTGTGATGAGAAAAAGAACCTCTCAGTGTTACACTGAATCGATTTTTCCTCCCATCCCTAATGCAGTAGGAGGTGTAATGGAGAAACTGGTTGCTGGTGGTCGGAGAGAAGAGGCTAGAGAGTGGTATGTCTTACGTGAGGGTTTAATGAGAAGGCTTGATCAAGGAGACACAGGAACACAGAGGAGGTTCAGGCTATGTCTGAAATGGCACTGGCAGAGAACAGGGTTTATATTGTCTACCTAGCTTATCAGTCAGATGAGGGTCAGGGATGGCCTTGGTGTCGAGCTAGGGAAAAGTACCGAGTGTCAAGTTATCTAGGTCTGCATAGGTGTTAGCTGCCATATCATACTAAGGGGCCCAGTGTATACTTATATAAGGTTTCAGTGGTCCGGGAAAACAAGTAAACCCCACAGGTGGGAGATTTTCCATAACAGGAGGACTCTACCCTAAACTTTGCCAATACTAGTCCCACGATGCTATTGCTTACCTCTGCATACCCTATGCCTAGCATCTTGTTTTTTTGTTTTTTTTTACTTTTCCATGTTTCCAGTTTAGCTTGTCCAAAAATAAAGTTGAGCAGGGACACAATCCTTCTCTGTCGGACCCGCAGAAATGCCTTACATTCTAAGATGATTAGCTTATGCCTTAACATCATTCAGACTGCACCTATTCTGCATCAGGGGATGGTAAGTCCTCAAGGGGCACTGGATCCCCAAGGATAAAGAGACTGGGGCAATAAGGTAAATCACTTTGGGATTTGTTTAATATTCTCATGGATAGCATGCCAACAGTTTTGTATCTTAGGGCAGCTCTACAGCATGTGAGTTAACGTGCCCTCCCCATTCTGGCATCTCCGACATTCTCGTTTTTTGGTGTTCTCTTGACTTTGTATAGCTTAGGAGAAGTCCAGTTAACTCTATTCAGAATCTTGGACTGTAAGAGCCTTGAGTTTGAGCTCCCTTGACAGTTTTTTAGAGTTTCGTGGGATCTTGTGCCACTCCCCTCAGAAAATGACATATTAAGGTCAGGTTCCCAAATTAAGTCAAAACCCTTGTTTGTGCCATCAGAAAGCATTGAATAGTAAAGTGAGGCCTCATGTCCTTTACCAAAGGACTCAATAGTCTGTGTTGTGTGTTTACACTAGTAGGAGCTGTTGAGAAGGATCCAAAAGTCTAAAGCAGTAAATGTCAGAGCTGTAGGTATCTCCAGAACTCATCCTGGGGCAGATTATATTGAGGCTACAGACAACCAAAAGACTTAAGTATGCCACCTTCTTACAAATCCTTAAGGATCAGAATTCCTCGTTTAGACTGTATCATATGGATGCTCGAGTATGAAGATGAGGGTTATATTGAAATATTGAAGCCACCCTCTTCATAGCCACTCTATGTATGAAAGGACAGGATGGGTTTATTTATTTGTCATCAGCTTAATAGAAATGTAAAGCTCAGGTGGGATTGGGCTGCATAAACAGCTTTCAAGGCTAAATTACAGCGGGGCTCTCTAGGACGGTAAAGCTCAGTGCATCATGTGTCTCAGGGGTGAAAGCATAATGGTATAACAACAGATTGGGAGCACACTAGGATAGGAGACCCGTGGAGGAATTGAGAATGCTGAATAAGTGAATGGGAAGTACCCCTGTCTGTGGCTTTGCATTCATGGCCATAGCCATTCAATACCTCACTGAGGAAAAAGCAAAATTCCAAGAAATGGCCAAGTACCTTGAAAAATTAACCTTAAACAATAAAGCTGTTCTTAAACAAATGGAGGACATTGACATTAAGCTCACACAGCTCACAGCTATATGTATGAAATGAAATGAAATAAGAGAACTGAAGAAAAAGAAGTAACAAGGTAGGGTGTGTATACCCCTGGACAAAGAAAAAAACAAAACAAAACAAAACAGAAAGCTCATGAACAATGCCATTCAAACACAGTGGAAGAAAAACTCCAACAACTACAGGAAGAGACTTCTTCCGACCACAACAGCAGTGTTGTATTGTCACAACAACCGCAGTTTTGGGTCAGATAAGTGTCAATAATCATAAATAAAAACAATTCACAAATGTATGTCATGATTTATCAAAACAGAAGTGTGCTCACAAATATTTTTGTTATGCACACAAATGTTTGTCATTTGAGACAAATGCCCAAAAAACTGAAAAATATGTCTTTTTAAAAGACACTTGCATTTTTAGTGATTAATGTTAATATATACATCTGAAACACATGTACAACAACTACATTTCTTTATAGATTCATTTGGAATCGTGTGGACTTTAATGCACTTGTGTGTGCACTTTTGAGACTTCTCTGATGACTAAAAGTTTCACAAATGGGCTGGCTGTGGATAGTGGTGCTAATACCCATAGAGTTAAACGCAGCTGTACTGTGATTGGCTGAAATGGAAAAATGCATCTGATTTTAACTTTTAAACGAAGACCACTCCACCCCGCCAAAGCAGCAAACGGCGAACCAACCACACTCCAAGACAAAAAGAACAAGGAGGGGCAAGAGGAAAAGACCCACTATGTCACCCATGGACCAGATCCAGAGGTCCCCAAGGAAATTACCTGTTGTCAACTTCAGCCAACTGTCCTCACCTCAGCCCAGGCATTGGTGCTAGAACTTGGTTTCTCCTTTATTCCTTCACTGGAAGTATGCTACTTTGAACTTTTTCTAGATTTACAACATATTTTCAGAGACATGAGAAAAAGAATTTTTCTGAACAGTGAACAGTGCCTGTTTCTGATTCCAACCTTAACACTGCATTCCATATCAGAAGCAATTTTTATCCTTCAAAAAACAGAATTTGTTTAGTTGAAACATACTGTAGATTAGTGGAATTATAATTTCAAAATCATTTAAAAAAATAAAACATGAACTTGAGAGTATTAATTCTGTTGCGATTGAATCAGGTTTGGATTTACCTGCAGCTGGAGCATTTTGTGCACTAGGGTGTCCACCAGAATGGTATTGAAGGCTGATGAAAAGTCCAGGAAGAGGGCTCTGGCCTATGTATTTTGTTTGTCTCGATGTTTAGCGACCAAATGCCAAGTGCTACCTTTGTGAAGCACTTTGTAATGTGGATTTTGAAAAGTGCTCTATAAATAAAGATTATTATTATTATAAATGCGTCAGCATAACACACATCTTCTGTGCCATGACCTTGTAAGCTAAATTGGTATGGGTCCAATTTGTTTTTGATTGCTTTGATGAGGTGCCACAACAGGATCCATTCAATTGATGTAAGGGCAATAAGTTGAAAATCATTATGTTCTTTGGGACATGGCTTTTTTGGGAGGGGTGTAATGTGAGAGGTTTTCCATACTACAGGGATAGTGTGTGTGTGTGTCTGTAGAGAGTTGTAAAATTGGTTGCCACACTGGTGCAAGCTCCCATACAAAGTTCTTCAGAAGAGAAGCACTACACTTGTCTGGCACAGTGGTCTTTGTTGCATTAATACACTGGAATGTGCATCTGACCTCCTCAACAGAGATGACAATTTGATCTGAGGCAGTAAGTGTAATAGTTTCGAGTATGTTGGCACATTTAGCAGACTTATTTAGAAGTTTACCAAAATCTTTTTTTTTTTTTTTAAATGTGAACCTTCTCAGATTCATTGTATTTTTAATATCCGTCATCACATAACACTTATTATTTGGAACGATTTTAATTTCTTTTTTGGGATCACCAGCTGTATACAGAAGTTAATGTAATCATTAGTGACTGTAGTCATTTCATCAAGTGAACTCCCAATTTGTCCATTCAAGACACACCTTTAACTGTTCTTTTTCAGTTAACGTTGACATAAAATTGTGTAGCATTCTTCAGTGAGCATGTAGAACAGAAAGTTTTGACTCATTTTATAGTGCGTGTTTGTATATATGCTCTAATCTTTTGCATATGTGCACTTGTTAAAATCTGGTCAGAAATCGGGGAAAGGGTTTACATGGCCCAGTAATTGGGTTTCTCCATGAGAAATCCAGGTTGCATATGCCGATTTTTCTTAATCCCTTATCCTGATTCCTGAAATCAGCGTTCTCGTTTACATGGCAGTTGAAAAATCAGGTAACTGCAGTCCAAGGGCGAGTAGCCCGATTACTGAAGCGCATGTAAACACAGTAATTGAATCGATGGTTGGAAGTGAAGAAAATGTTGGTGACTTTCTCTTTCTTTGTACCAAATTACTTAGCAGGCATGTGCCATAGGCAGGATTTCATAGGCATAATTTGTGCCTATGACCACGACTGTCACTACTACTGCAACTACTACAACTTCTCTTGCTACTACTGCTAATAGTGCAGTGAGTATTTATTCTATTAGTAATGCTTGAACTGCTGCAACTACTACTGTTACAGTAATAATTTCTGCAGATTATAACTAATTACTAAACTTTAACAATTTCTGCTGTCACTATTAAGACAAATGCAAATACAACTGCTTCTTTTCTCTGTACTGTTAATATTACCACTAATGATTGGGAGTGATACAAGTACTACTACAACTAATAATGTAACTAATTGTATCACATGAGCGATATTAATACAAAAACAAAAAACTTCGAAAGTAATGCACTTAATTATCCTGAGTATATAAATAAGCTCCCTGCTTGAGTTGTTCTTACACCAAAGCTGATGAAAAAGAAGATACCAGACAAACATCACCATGTGTGTTCCAACCTGCAGCAAGGACTCTCAGATTTTGGCTTCAAATGCTATGCAGCATCAGTAATATTTCCTCCTTTTTCTTCTCCCCCACAGCATGCGTCCCAATATCTTCCTGGGTGTCAGTGATGGCTCTGCCCAGTACAGGAAATGGTACTATGAGCTAATCGTGGACCAGGCACTTTCGTTTGTCACAGCAGAGGCCACTCACCTCAGGGTGGGCTGGGCCAGCACCGATGGTTATGCACCCTACCCTGGTGGAGGGGAGGGGTGGGGAGGCAACGGGGTGGGTGACGACCTCTATTCCTATGGCTTTGATGGACTTCATCTCTGGTCAGGTGAGGGGCAATTTTTGTAATTAGTAAGAACAAAAAAGTAATCTAATCTTAATACTTTTAGAGAACTTCAAAATCAAACATTGAAAATATTGCACCTTATACTAAAAATATGGACAAAGCCACAAAAATGAGTTCCACAAATATTCTTTTTTCTCTTTAAACATCACAAATCTCAAATAAAATGCATTTTGCATATGGTGATATTGCCAGGAATGGAAGGCTGTTTTGGAGGGACTGCTGCTGCTTGAAACTTCCATCTTGACTCACAATTGTTCTTTTTTACCGCGCTACAAAGTGGAGCACTTGTCTAAGAAACCCCATATGTCAGACATGCTTCTCAGGAGTTAATAACATTGGTTATCATAATTTTAAAATTGCCATATTTTAATCAAGTAATCCTTGACAATATACCTATAATCTAATTACACATTTTTCAAATGTAATCTGGATTTTTTATAGTCACTTATTTTTTGTAATCTGATTATGTAATCCTGATTACATGTAATCCATTACTACCCAACCCTGTGTGTCTGTGTGTGCATGTTGGACCTTCAAAGGTCTTCTTGAAACATACCTGGGCAAAGGTGTGCCCATGAAATCTGAAAATTAAAAAAAAAACTGTTGTAGGACTAAACCCAATGTATTGTTGAAAGGTCTTGACCAGCAGAATCAGTCTTAAGATTCTTCGTGGCTCCTGCACTGAAATATTGACCTCTGAACATTGGCGTGGGTCTATGTTTGAAGGTTTATAATTCGGCAACAGAAGTTACTGCAGACATGGGACCAACTGTTGTAGAAAGTTTTTGACCTCAAATATGTGGGTGTGGTCACAAATTGCCAGTGCCACTGAATATGGTTGAAGCTAAATTTCATTTAACATTCCATAACATTCCATTCCATTTAACAGTTAGATACTTAAAATATGAGGTAATGAAGAGAAAATCCGAACACTGTCTCAACTTGCAGCTAGAACTTTATTGGACCAGGATTTTTTTATTTTTATTTTTTTAAGATTTTTTTATCGCTGTAGTAAACTAGTTGTGACCATGGGTTCACTTAAGTTTATCAGTTAACAGTTAATAATTGGTTAATTATTAATGGTTAGAAATCTTTAGCAAAATTTGGATCTCTACTTGTTGAGAATCAATACAGTATTGCAACACATAATACTATGATACTCAGTACCTCACAATTGTACTTGAATACAAAAATAATTATAATTATAAGTTAGTTAAGTTGGCTAGCTCGTTAGCTATTGCAGTGCTACCTCTCAAGCTTGCTTGCTAACAACAGGTTAGAGGAAAGTTACAAAAGCAAAGGCTGGGACAATGCAAACAACAACAGTCAATACCAGACAAAAAACTGTGACACTTTCTAGAATGAAGAACAAAAAGTGTAGGCTAAAGTTGGGGGTAGGGGTATGTAAACAGTTCTTTTGCAGTTTCAGTTGATAGCCTCTAAACATTTGATTACAACTGAACACAAGGGCAAACTTTGGGCTGAACTGTCTTTTGAAAACTCTGCCTTAGTGGAAGAGGAAAGCCCATAAGATGCAACTTCCAGTGGAAATCCCAGGCCACATTTTTTTTTCTTTTTACCAAGATGTAAAAAAGACAAGTTACAAAATGAAATGCTTGCTTTGCCTTCTGAAAAAGATTTACTTTTACTTCAGTAGGTTTCTCAAACGTATTTTTTTTTTACTTTAGCTTGAGTAATTTTTGATTTAATTGTACTTCTACAAAAATATTTGAGTATAGATTTTTAGTACTTAAAGCAACCCTGTAGATATTAATAAGAATAAACAAAAATGTACACAAGTAAAGGAAAGCTTATAAATGCATACAGTATTTTCAGATTCACTTTAACAGAACAAAACTTAAAACAAATAAAAATCAATTAAAAACAAGGACATCATGTTATAGATGCCAAGCACTATTCTTTATCTGCACCCATGCTCTATAGCCTACATATTTTGCAGATATCGTATGTTGTTATTCATTTGCTGTCAGGCAAAGCTTGCATTGTAAGCGACTATATTTGGACATTATCATAGGCTTTGTGACACGCAATAAATAAATAAATTAATTAATTAATTAATTAAAAAACAAAACAAAACAAAACAAAAAACGTATGGAACTAGCCTAATAGCCCAGGTTGAAAAGTAACCATCTGGAGGCAAACTGAACATGACTACAGACCTTCAAATTTGTAAATATTTTTAAGAGGATTGCTATAGAAAACACAATATATTAGGATACATTGAGGTATTGTTGCTGGAGATATGTCTAGAACAGGGTGTAAAATTAACACGCACCATCTGCCAAATGCGGGTTATTTTGCAGAGAGTTGCTTGTAAATTCGGTAGTCTCACGCGCTACGGTGGCAGGTGCCCAAACTTTGTCTGTACTGTGTAAGCTAGCAGTAAGCTAGCCTAGCAACCCATCGTGCATCACAGCCGCAAGACTTGTCCTCTCAGCTGAAATCATGACTGCCAAAATCTACAAATACCAGTAACGTTAGATTGAATTTTCCATTGCAATATTATGACCGATAGATAGGGGAATCCCAGTGGATCACCGTGTAGAGTGCGCACCACATACTTGAAGCTAGCTGCAGTGGCCTGGGTTCGATTCCAGCCCTGTGTGTCCCTTCCAGCTGGGTCTGGGTCTGGGTCTGAGAGACTTCGGGTTCGCACACACAGATTCACACACACTCTCAGTACGTAACGGCCATCTCGTCCCATTTACAGCATTAGCTGTGCTAGTCCACTGATGCATTTTTAGGTCAGGAAATTTCGCCTTCCCAGTGCTGCCTTTAAGGTCAGGCTGGGAAATTTGTCCCTCCTCCTCTTCTGCCTCAGCCCCAGTTCCAGCCCCAGCCCTACTCCTTTCTCCCAGCTACTTTGCTGTTTTAAATTTAAATGCAAATGTTTTTAGATGGCTTTTGATTTACTCAAACAGGTAACTCAAGCAGGTAAAAAAGGTGTTCAAATTTGTAATAGTATGCATGTGTGTGTTTTCTGTACCGTGCTGTGCCACATTGCATCCTTCTGCTTACTACACCACCATTCAAACCAGGGAAAACCCTGGTATACATACATGTATACATATTTGAGCATCATCTGTGTTCCTTTTATTGCCTGGTTGAGACATTGTTATTGGAAACATAAGTAAATGGGTGAATTACAGCCTATTATGTTTCATTTTATCATATTTAGCATTTAATATCAATTTTTAAAAAGTGGCTGGTAAAACAGCCGAGTAGCTGGTAGAAGTTGAGAATCTACCAGACACAGTGGCTGGTGCATGAAAAAGTTAATTTTACACCCTGGTCCTGAACGTTATCTACTGCTAAGGATGAGTGTGCGTCTCTTTAAGACTTAGAGGAGCGATGCATCATGGTAAATGTATTTTGAAGTGTCTACTGACCATTTCAATTCAGCTACAAAAAACTACATTTCCTGAACATGAGCGCGTTGTCAAAGATGCATTGTCACGAACACAGCAGAATCACCTTGAAATCAAGCAAAAATTTCTCCATTGTAAATTTATCATTAAACAGCCAGCATGTTGGAGATTTGTGTGTGGACAAAAAGACCACATATGGAAGGTTAGATTTAGGGTTTGATAAATATTAACAGTGGGGAAGCAGTGGACAATTTCACTTTTAAAGCATTATATACATTTTTGAATAAAGCAGGTGCAAGTTTTTGACCATACTCCTGTTTGTGCTACAAATTTTATTTTTGTGCTACTGATTTTTTTTTTTTTTTTTTGCTTGCTACCACTAGTGCTACCACTTAAACAAGTGAGCACACAGCCCTGTAGAGGCATAAATAACTAACCCATACAGATAACTGATAAGATAATTGAACACCTGACTGTGAAACTTATTAGCAGTTTTAGCTCTACTTGGTGGATTAAGCTTGCTTCCTGAATGATTTGGTGTGCTACATAACTGGACTGGCATGTGCTGGTTTGCCAACCTGACCTGAGAGATGATTTTTGGTTTTCACATTTAGACATACAGTAGTGTAATAGCCAGTAGATTTTAAAGTTTCAGTGATTGTAGGATTATATTATTATTATTATTATTATTATTATTATTATTAATAATAATAATAATAATTAATTAATTTATTTATTTTGCCAATATTCTGTTTGACTGGTAACTATTCATCTTTATTACACTACTACTACACTACTCCTCACTGGCAAACGCAAGCATGACCGCATATCCCCTGTCCTAGCTTTGCTGCACTGGATCCCGGTTGCTATTAGAA
>OMKZ01017286.1:0-10810 GCA_900302535.1 Neoniphon sammara
GAGCATCATGGGACAGTAAACCATGTTGGTTGTTAGTGTAAACACTGTCTCTGCCTCAGTGACACAAACAAAAACAATCTGCTGTTTCTGGGACTTTCTGTGCTAACCTCGTCTGGAAACCTGTCAAATTTTGAATTATTTCAAAATTAGTATTATTTCAAAGTGCTGCGTTAGCTTTCTTAGCCTCTTGTCATAATGTACATCTACTACTACTAATGTAAATACATAGCTGCTATTGTGAGCATTTTGAGATGCGTTGACATGCATTGCAAAATGTGAAAACAGACATGATTCATATAGTTATACCTGCTACAATAAACACTTTGACACAAAAAGATCTGATTATTTACAGTTATTATACAATGTAGTACCGTCCTAAGCTTTTAAATATTCCCTTTTCATGAGGGTTCATTGATTATCATAGGGAGTTCCGGCCTGAGAAATTTTGTTTGTACTTTGATATCAAAATCCAATTGTGTTTACTTCCTAGAAGACAGATAACTTCATGTTGTACCAGTAGACATATAAATAGTTTACTTTTTATATGGACTGTTATCATTTTGGGTTGTGTTATGCATCATATCAGACATTTTACTCCAGAAGCCCTGAGTAACGTCAAAATTAAAAGCAAAACCATTTTTGGTCCACAGGAGCCTCAATTTATTTTGTAAGATGATTTTCAATACCAAGTTTTATACCTGGTATTATATTTTTACCTTGGCAAGGTAAAAATGGTATTGGTGCATCCCTAGTTTGATGGAACACATGATTCTGACATGATTTGACCCTCGGTTTTATCTTTGGGCCTGGTCTTTTTTGGGGTTTTTCGTGTCCTCTTTGGGCCTGGAGATGCTGCCAGACGCAGCCGTCATGCAGTCCCACTTCCTGCTGCTGTTTGCTGCTGTTGCTTCTCTCCCAGGAGAAAAGGCTGGAAAATCCTGCAGTGCTGATGCAGGAGAGCCGCATCTCTGGGCACCGCCGACACTCTGAAAAACAGCGTGCCTCGCCGCCGGAGCGCTCGCCTAACTAGGCCAGCACCAGCCTCACACTGGCTCCGTTTTTTTAAATAAAATATCAGCCTACAAGTAGCAGGATTTACATGTTACACCCTGATGCTCTGGCACACTGCAGGTCTTGATGTTCTGTCTGACTGTTCACATTCATTTTAGAAAGTGAGCCGTGTCTGATATCAGTTTGATCCTGGAGTAAACAACAACAAAAGACAAAACACCTGGCCAGTCTGTCATGGAAATTACAGTCTATGTGCTAATCTGAGGGAAGTTTTGAGTGTTGGGGCCGGATGATGTCGATTAAAATCTGTCTCTTCTAGTCTAGTCTGAATGGAGGCGGCTAACTGAACGCTAATTAAATTTTCAACCCGCTCAAATCATCGTCCTCCATGTTTTTCCTGTCAGCTGGATGCAGAGTCACGATGACAGTGATGTAAAAACCACACAAACACAGATGCTGCTACGCTGACAGAGGATCAGCGACTTCATGGACTTCATTTGTCCGCTCTCTCACATGTGAAACAGAAAATGCAGACTTTAAGCAATATCCAGTCTCTATCTAATGGAGCTTATTCCTCCACGGCTGTCATGTACACAGCTCACATGTAAAGACCAGTGAAGTAATAAAAGATTGTGTACAAACTGTCCCAGACATCTGACCAATTCGTCATTTACTGCAGTGGACAGCCCTGCCTTCACCTGCTCCTTCACTTTTTGCAGTCTAGCGGTAACATTACCGTGTTGTTTGTCACAGGCCCATTTCATTGGCAAACTGGAGTTTCGAGTTTTAAATATGGTTATGAGAGCTGTAGGAACTGAAATGTAGGAGCGCTGAAAAGAGAGTTACATACATTTTTCACAAAGCTAGTATGACCAGAATTACTGCTTTATATTTCTGTGTTTCACACTCAACTTGAAATTTGCTGTAAAAAAAAAATTGACTTATTTTTATTAAAGGAGTCCAATTAAAAAAATATTTTGTTTGCATTCTGTTGTCACACAGGAATCATGGAAAGGACAAAGGAAAGGAATTCACATTCGGTGGACTGATGACCATTACATTATAGGTAGATAACAAAAAGGAAAAAGTTTGCTAATCGCCAAAAGCTGGTGAACAAGAATAGCAGATAATCAGTCTGCTCTGTTCCAAAGATTAGTCAGCACCGAATCCCTAAGGAGGAAAATTTACCACAAGCATCACTTTTTTTTCTTTTCTTTTTTTTTTTAATTGACAAGCCAAGGATTTGATCCTGACTCAGCATTTCCGTGCAGTGCTGACTTCCTTTGTTTGCTAGGTTTGCTAAGTTTGCTAAATGCTACTCCTTCAGTCAGTTCAAGTCAGAATGAGCAGCTTGTGGTAAGTAACCATGCTAAGTTAGCTAACATGTGTTGGCTTTCTGCCTGTTACCTTGAAGCCAGCCTTAGCTATTATTTGTTGTTTTATGTGTTGCTAAACATTTAGCAGTTAGCTACAAGTGTTGTGAGCTAGCTAACATTAACGTTACTCCTTTTATAACTTAGGAGTGTTAGAAGACGTTACAGTGCTAACACACTTCATGGTGTTTCCCTTCCTGTGATTAGCCATCAAACCTGTCGCTCACATTACTGACCAACTGTTAACAAGACAGTTTTTGCATAAGTTTACTCAATGCTTTCATTTTTTATAGCATTCATAGGTCTATGGCATTCATAGGCAATTTGCCAATGATTTAAACTGCAATATAAGTTAAGCAATAATTAGGAAATTATGTTGCTTATTCTCAACTATTAGTTGACATTTCGGTAAAAGGCATGGTAAACACATAATCAATAATACATTGAATCAAGAGTATCTAATTCACAGCTTTTTTTTTTTTTTTTTTGCGACATTTCAAAGCGTCTCAGTATGCTGCAGTAACGTTACTCTCTCTGTGCAGATATCCTACCAGCATTCTTCTACAAAATTAAAATCCTAATGTTTATAAGAAGGAGGGTCTATCTATCCATTGTAAAAAATCCCATCTGTCACATCATTGCAACACTCACATCTATGTGAGTGTTTTTCTCTCTTTCTCCTAATTGATATTCCAGTCATGCAGCACTGCAACGATATCTTAAAAAAGGCCTTTCTGCCATGCTGCTCTCTGTTCTGTATGAATACTTTATTGATCCATGAAGAGCTAAATGTGGCTGGCTGTTAGCCTGCAGAAACCTGCATGTCACCTTACAGCCTCCATCCCACCTGAAAATACACATATAGCTTTATGTTGCCTCTCCCTGCAGCATCACACTATAGAAACACTATACATTCACTGTACAAAAGTAAATATACAGAAGCCAGGTACAGTACATTTGATATTGGGATCTGGGATTTTTTTATGAATTTGTTTTCTCAGCTTTCACTGCCTTTTTTACATGGAGTCCTATGGGGAAAAAAAGCTCTTTACTGACTGAAACAAGTTCAACTTTTTAACCTTCACCAATGTTTTTTTTTTTTTTTTTAATAGGTCTCATAAGTCATTTGTTATTGATTTTTTAGCATTTTTGAGACTTCCATCTCAAAAATATATATTGTATTTGGGAGAATTTTGAATTGTCCCATAGACATAAGGCGTTTTTTAAATTCCTTCAAAATAATGTATGACATTTAGACTTTTATTTGCAGGCTATTTGCTGGCCTCCAATGCTGAAAAGGGACACAGGAGCTGCTAACTGGTTATTTCTTATGGCTCAGCACCAGCTAGAATAATTCTAGTGGTAAATTTATCACAGAACTGCTGGCTGCATATTTAATGTCCACTGCAGTGTTAGCTTTTAGTTAGCAAAATTATAATTTGGGTTGGAAAGCAGCAGCAGAATGTGCAGATAAAAAATGTCCAGGGGTGAAGATGTGAAGACTCCAGGGATTTTCCCCATAGACAAAATGCGCTTGATCTGCAATGATATGTTTTTATTTCTATATTTGTAAAGATTAGTAGTCAACGTTACGTTATCTGAGGTCTATATCAGCCCAAAAACACTCTTGGCAGCTCATTTTTCTCTCAGAAACAGAGAATGGCAGCTGAGAAAAAAAAAGGTTGCATGAACACAGCCGGTGACTTTCTGTTGTTTTAGTCATAATTGTTACGCTGAGTTCAAGTGTGGCTGGGAAAGCTCATTTCTGATTTCCAAATTGGCTTTGCATTCTTGTGCTATTCTGTTTGAAAATCAAACCTGGCAGGCAAACGATAAACAGACATAAACTGTTATGGAGGCTGAAGTTTTCCATTTGGAGAATTAGTCAGCATTGGAGGGGGTTTACAGTCTTATGTCTTCTCTTATGTCTTATTGTCTTTTTTTTTCACTTGTCTGCATCTCCAACAGGGATGTTATGGAGGACGAACCCGCAAGTTTAGGCAGGTAAATAACATCAAATTGATTAAAGTTATGAGGAAAATAAAAAAGGAGGGAAGGAAATAAATGTAAAATGCAAACGAGGGAAATAAAATTTTATGGGTTCTTTTGAAAATATGATTGATGTCTGTTTAAATCTGCAGTTTCCCTAATGATCATCACCAACTGGAGGTCACAGTTTACCCAGCGTTTTATTCACCTGCATCTGTGGCCTCAGTACGACAGTTTTAACCTTGCAGATACTTCACATACTAGTCCTCAAAGATTTACTTTACAGACTATTTTCTGTATATTCGACTCACAGAGGATTTTATTGCCTCCCAAATACATAACTGTTAAAAGACTGTTTAGAGCTGTGACCTTCAGATGACTCATGATGTTAATAGTAACTCATTATGTGCTTCAATTTAACGTCAGCACTCATTTTGGTTCAGCAGGTGTCATTTTTCTTTTTCAAATGGTGCTAATTAAACTCTTTTCTTCCTCCTTTTCTTACTTTCTTCTATCAGTGTTTCTTTTAACCATTTATAATCCTTATTTTTTTTTAATATCTGTACTTAGAGAAAACATGAACCAGGGTGGTGTGAGATCTTTCCCCCTGTTCTTATTGCTTTTCTTTCTTTATGTGCGATGTTTGTGTGCTGCTGCATCATTTTTAACCTGCTCAGATTCAGTGAAAAAATCCGACCTTGTAAAATCCATATAGAGGAAATAAGGTTTTCCATCATGATACAGAAGCATCTGTCCTTCAGTAGAGCTCTGTATAAATGTATGAGGGAACAAGCAGAGTCTACTTAGTGCATAAACTTTATCTCTCCTGGCAATTTCCTCCACTTTCTTTCTCTATGCTTTATGATTTTATGATTTGAAGGTTCAGCTGATATGAGTTTTTCAAGGTCAACACTGATATCTTAAAATTTCACAATTTCATGCCAAAAAGAATCGCAGCGATTCAGTGTTCATCAGGGTGGAAAATCCTCTGAAACAGCATTTAGACACTAAAACTCTCCACTGAAACTCTTAATTAAATTATTTTAGGTTCAACTGCTCTTTAAAGCAGAGCACCTTTTCAGGGGAAACTCTGGGATAGATTTACTGCCCATAAATGAAAAATTAATTCACAAAAAGCATTATGTAATGTTTTAATGGTTAATTAAAATGTGCAGTGAAAGTCACATTTCATGTCAGGTTTTCCAGGCTGTTTTTCAAGCTGCGTTCAGGAAGAAACCTCCATCACATCAGAGGTGGACAACATGACTCACTGATATCTGATATTTGATATTGAAGGCCGATACCTTTAACCTTGAAAAGTCTATAAAAATGCAAATTCAGCCATTGAGTGCATGTTCATTTAGTAGGGATGCTCTGATATGGCATTTTGAGGCTGATATCTAACATCTTAAAATCCATAACAATCAATACTGATATACATGAAAGTTGTAGCACAAATCCGTGTCTTAAGATAATGAAGTGTTTTTTTGAACCCATATCAGTAATTTAACAGTTATATTATATGAGACACTCCTACAACGGTCACAAAACCTGCAGAATCACAAAAATAAAAAATAATATTGGCTCAATATGGGTATTTTAATTTGATATCGGCTGTTGATGGCACCGATCGACCTTTGCTCTAAAAAGTTGTATCTGAACGAGGGCTGTCATGTTATCAGATTTTCACTGCACGATTATTGCAGCCAAAAGAACTCATGATCACAACATTATCACAATAGAGAGAGTAACTGTCACTGTACAAAAGCGTACCAAAAGAACCATTATACTTAATGGATAGTGAAGAGGCACAAACACAGTATTATTATATGCCTATTATTAACATGATATCAATACTCAATACTCAACCCAAACCTGAAAGCTAACATCTTTTCTCAGCCTGAGCCTGACTGGAGCCTGAAACAGGCATTAATGAACTTGTCCAGTGATCAGTGGTTCTGGACTGGTGCAGCCTCAGGCTCCACATCGGTCCTTCGTCATTAAGTCACAGTCCACACATCCGCCGACTAAAGAGCCATTCAGTTTGATTCTACAGAAAGTGTCGTAATCCACAGTGCTTTCATGCACTGTTAACCTTCTGAAAACTAAAGGAAATTTCATTGATTTCTTTTTAAAAATTTCAAAAATGTAAAGGAGTATGCACATTCATCTGCTGTATAAAATTAATTTTATGTGCATATGAAAGGCTATAATGTCAAACTGTTTGGAAAAGGGACGGCAGTAACCGCCTTTTACAAAAATACAAATCAGCGTATCATTAGCTAACTGTCCGATCTAAACAAACAGCAGCACCGCTTTGAGCAAAAGTGAGCAAATTTAAAATGCTGGTAAGTGTATTGCTAGCTTGTTAGCATGTTGATACACAGTTCATGCTGTTTTTGTAAGTGAAAATCTACATTGTTGTCCTGTTTCTGTTTTCCAAGTCAGTGCACTGTAGCTTCTCACATCATCATCATCATCATCATCATCATCACCTAAACCACGCCCACAGCTCCTCACAGGAAGCTGATTGGTCAGACCGCTTTGTGGCCATTTTGTGACGCTGATTGGAGGAGGTGCAGAATCTCAGGTGGGGGCGGGGTGAAAGCTATTTTAGTTAAAATTTTCAATGAGGTTTCGATGACCCACTCTACAAAATTACCCACAGAGGCTTTTAGAAGTAGGAAATGAATCCCAAACCAAGCCGAAATTGTCAGGTCCGATCAGTTTTCAGCATAAATGTCCACTTCTACTCTGTGCATCGCTGATTTTAAAAATGGGAGGGAATGAAACCATCAACCCTGGTACGTACAGAGAGAAATAGAAATACTGGATATAAAACAGGAGTGTGGTCTTTCTCTATATAACCTCTTGTTCAGTTTTGCTTCCACTGTAATTTCCCTGTTTTGTTTTTTTTTTTAGCGTCCTGGCCCTGCAGACACAGCCTGACTCATTACATGCTGTGTGTGTAAACCCGCCTGAGGACATTATACCCTATACATTTTCCTCTTTCACCTTTTCTGCCTCTCTCTCAGATAAACTGCATCTCCTCCTGTTTGCTGCTTTTGACCCGCTGCGAATTCACATCATTCTTCCTCGGCTCAGCACTTCTCCGTCGCCCCCCCCGATCCTCCCCGGCGACACGGAGGATGTTTACATCTGTTTCCACGGCGGCTCTGAACCTCACGCTCCTCGCTGCCGCTTGATTACAGAGCTGGTGATCTGCGAATTTATGCTTATTCAGTTGTTAGGCTCATTGTAAGTCGCTGTGGATAAAAGAGTCAGCGAAACGTGGAAAAATGTAAAATGGTGAGAAGAAGAAAGAGATAAGGTGCCTGACTCGCTGCCGGCATGCAGGAACCTTCACACTCAGTTGAGAGGATTGATGCGTTCGCTGGCCTCTGTTTTTTTTAATATATCTTTTCCTCTTTTCTCCGTGCTGAAGCCGCGCCCTTTCTGCCTGTCCTGCAGCGCTGCAGGCTTTTCCAAACTCTTCCTCCCGGGGTGGAGCAGCGGTGCGGAGCAGACCAGAGATGGGATTTTACTGTTTTAAATCAGGATTTTAACATCATTTTTCTCATGGGAGATACTTTTCCCTTTTCATTTTTTTAATTACTGGTATTTGCTTAGCTTTTTATGTCTACCACCTTCATGTTTGTTTTTATGTTTTCTTTTATGTGAAGCACTTGGAGCTACATTCTGTATGAAAGGTTTTCTTCTTCTTCTTCTTCTTCTTCTTCTTCTTCTCCTGCTTTTTTCATGCTTCTGACCACCTTTCACATCCCAGCAAACATTTTGATGTAAATAAAGCACCAAATTTAAAGTTCAGATGAGCTGCTGCCTGCATCGTTTCATAAAATCAGAACCTAAATATTTTAAAGGTGCACTACACAAAATTGCCAAGGGTAGATTGAAGTGAGGACTGTTTAGACTCAGCTGACAAAAGCCGGGCTGGGGCTCGTCTTCTAATAAAGACCTGGTGCATTTTTGCCTAATTTAAGTTCACGTTTACGGTATTTTATTTTTGACATTTGGCTGTTCTTCTCTAAGCTACTTGGTTTCTTTTTGTGACATGGTCTGTGACATGGAAAACAAACAGCTGTCAGGTTGGTGGTCGGGTTCGGCAAAGAACACCCTGACACAGACTGGGTTTAGACCTGTATGTCAGGTCTGTGCAGGACTCCAACATGCTTCAACACAGCTTCCAAACCCATTTTGAGGCAAATTGTTGCGGTGCCATCGTTTGATTTAGGGAAAGTTTTGTGCTTGTTTGGGTCGATGTCCTGCCCATTATCGTCAGCCAGAATCTTGCTGGGATTTTATCGGACTTATGTACTGGTTACACGAATGTTTATGTACATGTCGGATCATAAAACAGACAGGCACACTACATAGGTTAAAATGTATTGCAGCCACAAAATATGCTGCATTTTGGGTAAGGGTATTGTTTGTTTTTGTTAGTTACAGTTTTATTTTATTTTTTTTAAATGTTTTCTCTCCTCTGTCTATTTCGGTTTCTCACTATATTCATTTTCGATTTTAAACCACGCTGCCAGAAGACCGACTGCCGCTCTCCTTCATCTGCCACCAGAATCTATTTTTGAACTTGTATGAAAAACATTACGAGTTTGGAACTTTAAAGGGGCGCTGAGCGGCCTCTGCGACCTCTTCTGGTGACGAGGTGCAACTGCAGTGACAAGGACAGGATAAATTATAGACAGGAAGGATAAAATTGATGTGACTCTGTTTTTTTTTAAAGGGTTAGGTTTAGAGCAAGGAATTTTAGCTTTAAAAAGAAGAAAAACAGCTGGAGCATTTGTGGAATCAGTTAGAGAGCAAAACAGATCTCTCACACTCCGGCTTTATTCCAGCCGACTGATGCTTCGACACCGCGAGGCGTCTTTCTCAGAGGTGAGGAGAGCCTCAACCATCGTGCAAGAACTAGGGGGAAATCTTTTTTTATCCAACTTGACACACCCACTTTAGAGCAAAAAGTGAAACAATAATAAATAAACAATAATAAACAATTTAATTAAACAGCCTGCTCCAGTTTTCTTTTTCAGTTCCTCCGAGAACCAGTCCATTATTGGAAGTTTTCCTCGGGGTTATTTTTTATTTTCATGTATTTTTGCTTAATTCTTGAACACCCCGCCTAAGTCACAGTTTGTAGTAGCACGAAGTCACACCAGGACTTTTATCCTTTGCAGCTTTAAAACACATCGTGACTCATCGTCCTCCTCGTCTGAGCAGGTGGAAATGTCACTCGAGGGGAATCGTGAGCGTCTTGAAACTCCGATTAGCGGGGAGTTTTTTTTGTTTTTTTTTCTTGCAAAACAAAGAGCAGGACGGAGCAGGAAAACTGAGCTTTGATCGAAATCTCAGAGGCTGTTGAAGCAACCGTCGAGTCATCGGTATTGATCAGCAACTCTATCAACCCGCCTGCAGCTAGATTACGGCCATTAGGTTTTATAGATTATGGAATTAGTTATAACACACACTCATCATCTATCCAAACACACGTCGCCCTTCCTTCTGTCGGCGCTCTCATCGATCTCTCGCCGGATAAGTTCACCTCATTACTTGTATTTCCATCCTTAGTCTCTCTCTCTCTCTCTCTCTCTCTCTTTCTCTTTTTCCCTGTGTCTCTCGACCACCGGTGTGTTTGTGTGTGTGTGTGTGTGTGTGAACGTAGCCCCGCGTTACGTAAGCTCTACAGCAGCAGTAACAGCAGCAGGAGGAGGACACCCATGAACGCACCACACCTACTGGAGACTGCAGTGCTCAGCAGAAAATACACCAGCAAAGAAGAAGAAGAAGAAGAAGAAAAAAAATTAGAACGTGAGGGGGCGAGCGAGGGAGGGGGAGAGAGAGAGAGATGGATGAAGGCACGCAAGGAGAGGGAAGGAAGGAATGAGGGAGAGGGAAGGGAGATAAATATGTTATAGGATCAAAAAATCGAGAGAGAGAGAGAGAGAGAGAGAGAGAGCAGCAGGGAGGAGGAAATAGCGAGGAGGCAGGGCGAGAGACCTAGAGAGATACAGTGAGAGAGAGAGAGATAAATAATTAAATGGCCTCGTTTGGCCGGAGAAGAGAGGAGGAACGGAGGGATGAGAGGAGGAGGAACAGAAGGCTGATTATCACACGTTTGGCAGAGAGCGGACACACACACACACACACACACACACACACACACACACACACACACACACACACACACACACACTTCCCATCCACCCACACATCTCAGAGTGCCAAAGATGCAGACATTCAAAGCTCTCCCTCTCTCTCCCTCCCTCTCTCTCTCTCTCTCTCTCACACACACACACACACACACACACACACAAACACACATTCCTTTGCTCGCCATATTAAAGGCATCAAACCAATTCTCACACACACACACACACACACACACACACACACACATATCAGCAGCA
>OMKZ01017293.1:0-28708 GCA_900302535.1 Neoniphon sammara
CTTTGAAAATCCAAGAAAAAAAAGTAAAAAAAAAAAAAAAAAAAAAGATAAAGTTTATCTAGTAGTACAAATTGAAGAGAAACATTGTACTCAGTTTGTGGAGGAGTTACAATCCAGTAGCCTAAAGGATTTTTTCAGCTCAAGAAGGCTTAGCCATTGTCATCAGTCTGAGGCACCAGAAACTTGTGAATATGTTCTATTTGCCTTGTTGGAAACTGAGGAAAGAAGCTCATGTGCTGCTGACAGCCACCAGTTACATAAAGTTGCACGCAAATTTTGATTAATGAGGTTTTGACACGATAGAAGGAAGTAGAAGTGTTGTGGTCTCAATGTCATCAGGTGCTCTTTTCAAAATTCATGGTGTGGGCAACTCTTCAAGCAATATCAAGCTATAAATATAAAGGCTAACAATAAAGGCTTTTAATAAATATTTAACTACATAAAATCGCATTGAAGTGATGACCCTTTAGACTAATAGCTGACTAAAAATGTGGAATAAGCACAAAATCTGAAGGTTGAGTTCATGGTTCTCATTATCAGCCGATGCTAAATGTGCTTATTCCATGTTTTTTGTCAGTTGAGTCAAAATGGTCCTTACCTCAATCACCCCTCAATTTTTCATAGTGGCCCTTTAATACAGATCTATTCAAAGTAGTCCCTCACTTTGTTGTTGATTTATTTATTCATGGTAATGCTTCCTCTTGCCCTCATTGTGTTTTTGTGTATGACTGCATCTGAACATGAGTGGTGTCTTGCCTTATCTTTGCTATGTACTCTCTGTGGTGTCAGCAGTGTAAGGCTACAAACGTTACTATTATAGAACTCATGAAAAAATAATTATGCTTGCTGTTGCTTATCGTGATATTGTAGAGCCTGCATTGAACGCTGTGGGAAATTTTAATGTGGATTTTTATCACCATGGTGGGATAAAATGACCAAGATTTTTTTCAAGATCGTGTGGCATCTTAGGTCACTGGTTTAAATTCCTAGACTTACTGGGAAACGTGAATGACCCTTTTAGTCCTCCCTTGACAACCACTGTTATGTTGAGCCGTGCAGTTCAAGAAAATTGCTTAACCACCAGCTGCTCAAGTCAAGTTGCTTTGTGGCAGAGGAGCTGTGCTGGGGGATGGCGTTATGTGGCTGAAAAAGAGTATGCATGCACAGCAAACGTTCGCTGGATGAGCCGAGTTAAAATGAAATCACAATTACCTTAGTGCAATTCGCTGCTTTAGGCTCCAAGTCATTGAGCGTGACAAGTTCCCGGAGCAAGCTGCTCTCCTGGTACCCGCCTTTCACCCCCCGAAGCTTGAAGTAGGCCTGCGGCTTGAAGAGGATGAGCCTCAGGTTGATGGCGAAGCCGGCCATGTCGATGGCAAAGGGTCGGTGGGGGTCGAACACCGTCTTCCACCCGTAGACCTTTCCAGCCGCGTTGACCTTGGGCGACTCGTACCGCAAGCCGCCCACAAAAGCCACGGGCCACACTGAAACCTTCCTGGTGGATCTCATCTAGGGAGGGGAGGGGAGGGGAGGGAAGAGAATTAGTCATCTGAAAAAGTGTACATGACAGGAAGACATTAGAGCGCCAACTGTCAGTTTCACAACTGCATGGATGGAGGCTGTTTATAGCTGCTCCCATTATATATCCTGAAAGGAGGGACATATTGACCAGGCCGTTGTACAATGTGTAGCTCATAAACTGTTGGCAAAGGCAAATGACACATTGTTCAGTAGTTGCCCTACTCTGAGAAGATGAGACATGGCCATCTTTTAAGAGAGTAAATGTGGACAGTGCCAAGAGGGCCTGGAGGGGCCGGACCATTAAAGCAAGTGGCTGAGCCGCTGGTTGGCTGAGCAGATTCTTGAAAGGTAAAAGCACTTCCATCCTCTTTAGTCCCTTCTTTGTCCTTTAATCTTCCAGCATCAAAAGATCTCGCTCACCCTTTCTTTGTCTGGCTCTCTGCAACTGCTTCTTCGCCATTGCAGGCAAGAGCTGCCGCAGTCATAAAAAGGAAGTTGTTATAATGAGGGAAGAAGGGCTTTAGAAACACAGCATAGTCATTTAATCAAACTCAATGCACCAGAAATAATGATGCCGGTCCCTTTGTAGTGGAAGGTCTTTTTAAAATAAGGTGTGTGTATGTGTGTGCTACGTGTGTGTATGGGCTCGCATTGTTCTATTTTATGTTTTTAAATACTTGGCTTACAAGCTTGTTTGTAAATGCTTATGTGTATTTGTTCAAGTGCTTATGTGTATTTGTTAAAGCATGCATGGTGTGTTTCTTCAAGTATGCTTCCGCTCGATGTGTCTGTGCACAACGAGTGGAAACAGACCCCTGCATCTCAGTTGCTGTATTAGATTGATATCTGATGAACTGCTGTGCGGTCAGCTCAGGGGATCAGAGAGCGGCAGAGTTTGAACAGCGTGTTAGTGGGCCGGGGGTTTATGGGAGTCCACGGATTTGGGCTTTAAGGAAAACGCCTGTGCCAGCCATCCAGATAAGATTTGGCTGGATATTCTGTCTTAATGAGCTCTGGGTATTAAGGGTGGGGGAGAGAATGTGTGTATATGTGCAAGTGTGTGTGTGTGTCTTGTGTTTGCACTTCTGTACAGTGGGGGTAACGTGATACTGGGCAACACTGTTACGGAAGGCCGATGGTGCACAAACCATCTTGCAAAATACCTGTCAGCACAGCCATTTATTGCCGCTTAATAGGGTATAAAAATACATGTTGAAGAGGCATTTTTGCCTGTCTCATCGTGTCCTCAAGCACTTCAGTTAGTGATCTTTCTTACTGGCATTTCTTTACTCATTTTTTTATGTTTATCACATGGCATGTTAGCACCTATGCATATTCTGGAGCATGTTAAAACGCTGTCTTATATTAATGATGTATTTTATGATGTAGTAACACCTTTATGTCTTGTGGAAGGTTGATGCTACATAAAGAAATGCGAATACAAGGAACATTGGCTGAAGGTCATACTGAATGCATTTTGACAAGGTCTTGCTTCCTTAATCTCATGCAGTTCCTGTTGAAACAGGTTGTTGGGGCAGGACATAACGCAGAACTGCATCTTTCAAAAGTGTAAAACAAAGAGATTCATTTTTTGGTTCACGCCAACTGGTTCAGCATGACGTCAACATTGAGGACACACTGTTTTCCAGGATGGGATTTGATATAAAAATACAAAAATATATGATTTTGTAAATTCTTTGATATTTAATGTTAAATAGGTCAATTTTCTGGTGGGTACAATTAGCTAACAAGTTGAAAAAGTCCTTTTTCATTTCACTGTGACTTTGACATGGGCAAAAGTGCCGCTTCAACATGTATTTTTATACTGTGCTCAGAGGTCATAAATGGCTGTGTTGTATTTTGCAAGACAGTTTTTGACCCATTTGGGCTCCCATACGCTGTCTGTATCTCTCATTGTAACAGCTCCACATTCTCTCTCCCATCCATTAAACATTCTCAGCAGTCACCGACCATCTTGCCCATTATATTCATATATTCATTAAAGAAAAATCTATATGAAATAAAGAGTGAGCCCATGTTATTGAGCAATGCCATGCTTCCCTCCCTAACAGTTTCCCATATTCATGCATGTGTGTTTCTCAGTAAAACAGCAGTGTTCTCCTCTCTTGGGTCTTGCTCAAGGTCACCGCATTTTCTTAGCCAGCCAGGCCACAATTCATCCCAGCGACCTCCTGGATGGACACCAGCCCACTTCTCCAAGCTCTAATGCAGCTGTCAAACCCATCTGACTTAAGCATCACACACCTCCTTCCTCATATATATATATAGCTGTAACTTGCATTAATCAGACTCTCTACAAGCAGTGTCAGGAGGCTTGTCACTTTCTCATCTACACTGAAAAATGTGAAAATGAGTGTTCCGCATGCTGCCTCTGGTGGGAATCGCAGCCAGGGTAGAACAGCTCAAATCCCCTCTTCCGCTGGCTGACAAACAAATGAAAATGTAGCAAAAAAAAAAAAAAAAAAGTTCTGCTTGCCCCATTTTGGCGGATATGATGTGTTTGTATTGAGTTTTCCTGTGCTCCCCGGCTGTGTGTACGCCTGTGAGTGTCTGTCCGCTTGCATCCGTACAGTATGTGTGCGTTTAAGCTCTGTTTCCTGCTCCATTTAGTGGGAGGTCTACAGGGACGAGGCGCCAGTATTTCCAAAGTCAGAGCAGACAATACAAAGAAAACTAATCACAAATTCTGAAAAGAGAAAGGAGGCAGGCATCCAGGTACATTAATCTGTGTTTGGGGGTGCTGTGCAGATGAAATCAAATTGAATTGTCATCCGCTACTGCCACTAGAGGATTGTGTGGATCTGTGCCTGTATAACTTAAAGGTACAGGAGCTGCTCAGCTCTGAGAAACCTGATACATTTGTCACTAAATCTTGATATAGCTTCATTTAAACTGTGTTGTTGTAATGTATAATATCTGAAAGAAAGCTGAGTGATACTATCATGATTTGCATTGCAAATGTAAGTATTTTCATCAATTTCAGTATCTTTTGAAAATACTAAAATAAAAGAAGCTTGATTGAATAATTGTTCCATTTTCAGGGCTTCGGGCTGTTGACCTTTTTTTCCCAAAGGCTCAAACACAAGTCAGAGAAGAAAAAAATGAATGGCTGCCATACAATAAATAGCCTTGTAGTTGGAAAAGCCTGCTTAAACATTTCTTATGAAGCCTTAATAATTCATGCAGTCTTTTTACAAGGATGTGGTTTAACTGCAGGAAATGCATTTTTCATGAGTGATTTTAATTTTCAGGATTTACAGCTGAGTGTCTTTTTATATACATTTAGTAGCCTATAGCTCCCCATCACTGAGGTATGATCAAAAAGGTGCCTTTGTGGGAAAAGGTTGTCCCAATCATGCCTAATAATAATCTGCATTAGAAATGACCGGCATGCATTGTGATTGGCTATCAATAGACCAATCTTGATATGGATTGGCTGTGCTGTAGCGAATGTCTGGTCACTGACTGTTTGAAGGCACGGGTGGACACCCTATACAGTGTTTATTGGGCGTTTTTCTTGTAAATTTGATCTTTTTTTTTTTGAGAATATGTTACTGCAGTGTGTGGTTGTACTAATTATAGTTGGTAAATTGTAGTGAGCTTTTATTGATGATCTGTTATATCTTCATTTGCTAAGATGCACACAGCTGCAAAGCATATGGCAGTAAGCTAGTTTTCACTTGTAATCAAGCAAAAACAGGAAGAGGAAATTGGTTTGTCAGTAATCAGCATCGTTCTGTTTGCAGATTTCTAATTGTAGTGTAGCCAACACTACATCTGGAGTAAACTTGCTGTGCGTACTACTTCTTGATATTGAGCATAGAGATGAGTGTGCAGGGCACGTTCAACTTTGTATCCATAATTGAGGGGGTTACCTATATCTGATCTCAGGCCAGTGAGAAACATTGGATATTTACTATACTGTCAACAAGCTGTAGGCTGCAGTGAACTGCTTCCTCTCTCTGTTTTCTCTCTTATTCTCTAATTCTGCACCCCTTTCTTACCCATATCCCTCCTCTCCTCTCTCTCTCTCTCTCTCTCTCTCTCTCTCTCTCTCTCTCTCTCTCTCTCCTCTCTCTCTCTCCCTCCCCCCGTACCTGTGCTAGGCCCCCAGGGCTGTTACTTTAGCCCATAAATAGGCCTGTTGGAGGTGATGGAGGGCCTCTGAGGGAGACGGAGCACTTCGGCTGATTCCCAGAGAAAGGTAATGACAGGCCCCGTCAATACCCAGCGCCCCATTTACTACGGCCCCTGTCTGCGCTACTAACAAGACTTGAGGCTAATACTCAGAGGACCTAGACCGTGTCCGCTCAGGTAATTCAACTCATGTCAAGATGGATGGCCTGAGATGTACTGATTACATGACCAAACTTCTTTCCAGTAGCTTTGGGTCCCTGACCGCACTTGTTAAGAGGCAGAAAAATGCTTCAAATACTCCTATACTTGCTCAGTTCCTCCCTGTACAATATGCTACAGACACAGCATGCAGCTGGGCATAAACTATAGTGTTATATACTGTACTTTACATTTAATATACATAGTGTGCTGTATTTTTAAGATACTAGAATGAAACCACAGGAATGCAAAAACAAAATATATATATATCTGTACAAAAGTTAATATATAAGTGAATATATTGCAGTTGAGATACAGAGATATAAAACATACGATTTCTTTTTTCTCCAATTACCCAAAATAGATCATCAGCAATTCCCTAATTTTGTTGAAATGAACACAATCCACCTCTACATGCCTATTTGATTATCAAATAGGTAGGCTTATGCATTATTTCAGTTAGTAATCTACTGTAATAATATGTAGTGATAATATTTCCTTCAGGATGATGGAATTGTTCATGAGTACTTTGGTTATGTTCACATAGCAGTTGCCACCATCTATGTTAATAAACTATTATATAATAAACCTATTTGAAGTTATTGACCTCTCAGAAAGTGGTCACTCTAAAAAAAAAAAAAGACACTTTTTTTAGGTGAGACAAGGTCGTGTTCACACCTGCTGTTATTTCCTCAGTTCAACTGAGTGCAAACACGCTGCCAAGGGCGTTTTTTAGGGGGATGCAAATAAACGGCCAGTGATGGTGTTGACACCTGTCACCGTATCTGTGCTCTGTATCCAATCTTCTCATCGTGATTGGCTAGTGGTTCATATCTTTTCTGTCAGGTTTTTCTAAAAAGCTGAACTTGTTCCAACTAAAAAAAAAAAAATACGGCCCATGTTAAACTTTTCAGAAAGACAGCTAGTGACGTCAACCAGTTTTCTATCAGCTAATCAGTCACAACAAAAGATCATATACAGAATTCTGTTACAGTTAAAAAGTGTCAAGAATATTACTAGCCTTTTTTATATATTATTTAATCAGCCCAAAAAGTTCCTTCAGCATCATTTAAGACAGCTGTGAAAAAAAACAGTGTGTGCTGACACGCTGAGACTTTATGAAACATTTATGTGTGTGCACTGTGCCTGCATGTGCTCATTGTCATGTCATGTTCTTTTAATTGCTTTACACATGTGGTACAGTATGTTCATTATATTTCATGTAGAAACAAAAAAAATGCATAAGCTAAGCATTATTGACAGGGCAGCGGGACGGATGGTGCACACCAGCACTAACCTCCTCGAACAGCTCCAGGCTGTATGTGTTGTCATCATCAGCAAAGTAGACGATCCCTGGCTGGCTGCTGTTGGCGTTGAAGGTCTCCCTCAGCCAGCGCAGGGCCAGGTTCCTCTGCATGGTGCCTCTCGGGATCCTGGGGTCCCGAGTGTCACCCCGCAGCTTATAGTTCCTGGGCGTCTCCACATTGAGGTGGGTGTAGTTGAGCCCCGTGTCCCGGAGGAGCCGCGTGACGAGAGGCGTTCGCCTCTGGGAGTCCTCCACCAGGATCCAGTGCAGGTTGGGCACGTGGAGGAAGGTGTTAGCCAGCCGCGTCAGCTCGGCCTTCTGCACCGGCCGGCTGTACGTGGGCGTGATGATGTGGATGGTAGGCAGCACGTCGGACCAAGGCGGTGGCCGCGTGTACACATATTCTGTCCTCACCACCTCCACAATGTCCTTATCCGAGGCACAGTATTCTTTGGAGTCCTGCGCCTGGCCGCCCGCCTCCTTCTTGCCCTCAACGCCATCATCTGCAGATTCGGGGATGAGAAGACATGTAAGGCATTAGCACACCCTTGGGCTGCCCTTTGTATATTTGCCTCAGGTGACTTAAACCCAATGGGGTGAAGTGTACCTGAGAGCCGGTGGCGGTGGACTGCAAGCCTCTCTGGTATGATAAAGATCTCTTTTACTAGGTGGTGACAGGCTGCAAAAAGCGAAAGCAGGCACTGTGAGAGGATAACACAGCTGATGGACAGAGAGACAGCGCAAGGGAAGGGGAAGGTGAGCCTCACGTTTCTCTCTGAGAGCGGGGGTTCTGTTTTCTAAAAGAAGAGGAAACGCTGTGTAGGATGAGCCAGCAAAATGGCAGATATACTTTCCTTTTTATGTCGACTTTTTGTCCAGCTTCTCTAAAAAAAGATATCGGATGTGTATAAAACCTCTCACAACATTTCACCTTTATGAAGACACTTGGGCCAATGCAGAAGAATAGACTCATATGTGATTCAGTCCTTGACAGTCAAAGCTATCAAAGATTCCTGCAGTTGCCATTCTGCTGCAGTGCTCTGAATGTTGTACTTCATAAAACACTGTTTCTTTCTTATTTCTTCCTCTGTAAGAAGGTAAAGGTCAATGTGAATTAGTGTAAGCAAGACGAATCTGACTAGAAAAAACAAGACTTACTGAAGGTTTGCAGGTAAACAGCAGTGGCTCAGTAAGCTGAAACGGTGGTTGTGCGTTTACTCCTGCGGTGAAGGCCATGATACTGTAGCTGCAGTCGCTTGGTTATGATGGATAGAATGTAATTATAGAATCATTAAGGTCGTTAATTTCTTTCTTCATTGTGCGACAGCTAATGGCAATCTCTGTCACCGCTCAGCTTGAGCTCCATTCACACCTCAAACATAAAGAAGATTTTTCTGCACCACATAGATTAACACAATCTGCTGATGGCCAGATGTTCAACACAGGCTGCCAGCAAGCGCCCTGCCAAAACCTCCAGCTCCTGTTTTAAGAGCAAACAAAAAAATAAGCCTGTGGGTAGAGCTGGGTCAAATAGTATTGGCATTTTTTATGCGCTCTTCAATCTCCACATTAATTTATGCATTTCATTTTAGAAACACTTTCTTTTCCACATGATAGCATACAGGGAAGAAAGCACAATGGATGGGATTTTCCAGAAGACAATACAGGCAGGGGGGCTCAAAAAACTTAAGCCGACCAAAAGATGGCATTCCAAAGTCAATTTTAGTATATACTTATGTGACTGTGATTTTATCAGACACTATCCTAAGTGTTAAGCTAAACTGAACAAGGCAGGTTAAAACTATCACTCAGGATTATTTGTAAATTGTGTTTGACTTGTGGTTCATTTGTCTAAACCTGCTTTTTTGTTTGTTAGTCGTCTTATGTACATTTCACTTCCAAGCCTTTACTCGGAGAAAGAGCTCTATTGATTTGTTGTCACTCTAATTTGGCTTTGTTTACTGTGCAGCATACTTGACATTTCACACTGTTGATTTGTGGTCTCTCGGGATCACAGGGTTGGGAGGGGGGCACTTGAGTGTGTTTTAAAGACTTAAACATGTGTACAGCAGCATATTCCAAAAATTCCAGTCTGATAACCATAAAGGAAACACATTTGATATTTAAAAATGTTAATTAAGGAATCTCTGGAATTAAGTTGGACTAAATTTTGATGATGAGAGGATGGTTAAACTGTAAAAAACCCAATAGATAAAATGACTGACAAACATACTGTGTATTGCTGTGTATGCTGTGTGTGATTTAGCGTCACTCAAAGCAGAGACTGGACAGATAAGTCATGGCATGTGAATGGGCTGTGTGAGTGCGCTATGAATGCATTAGCAGGACAATGTTTCAAAACTGAAACACACAGTACAGGCGATCCTATTAAGACAAAGGTGTGCAGATTAGATGTGACCAAACAATTAATTCCTTTTGACGGACAGGAAGACGTGATATAAAAATACATCACAGTATGAATAACAATAGTTATATTTCATGCCTAACATTATTTTGCCACATTTTGCCTGCATACTTGCACAGCTCTTATTGTACATAGCCCAGTTTAATTTCATTTGTTAATCTATATTCTCTACCAAATATTTAACATGAACATGTGGCTGGTCAACAGTCCTGCAAATTATCAACTTATGAAGTACAGTAACTTCCATATCTATGTCATGTACACAAACAATCCATGCTGATTGGTTTATAATGACTGGAGAAGTGCTGTGGATGTCGGATAAAGCTGGTCATGGGTAGTAATTGCCTCTCTGTGAATGGTCTATTGTCTGAATCTGGAGTGCAGCGTGAGGTTCGAGGGCCCACTTCATGTATGACACAGCCGGGAAAAGGCAGGATGGAGTGCACTGCATACCCTTGCGAATGGCGAGGAGTGGAGCGATAGCGCTTTGGTGCCAGACAGTGATGAGCAGAGTCCAGGGTAACACGATCAACACAATGGCAAGAATATCTCTTCTCTTCGGCATCTCCAGGACTGGTTATGTGGCTCGGCATTACCTGTGCAGGGAGGAGATAAAGAGGACAGGTCAAGATCAATTCTTTCTCAACTGCACAAATTACAAACATGTGTGACTATTAGGCTGGCTTCACACAATGCACAACTTCCATGCAATTAGCTGCAGGTTGCAAATGGAACTTTTACTGTTGCCATGTCAACAAACCCATATGGAACATTCCAAATGATGATGCAAACCGAATTTATAATTTTCATTGGATGGTTCGCCTGGAGCTCCCAAGTTGCATGGAACTGAAGTTGCATTTCGGTTGCACCATGTAAGGCCAGCCTTACTTATTCCTCAGAATTTCAGGTCAAAAAGACGCTTACTTCCAAAACTCCAGTATACACTGGGAGAAAAAAAAGTTGGTTTGCCACACTGGTCATCACAAACTGTATGTCTGCTTTTTGCAAAAATGTGACAATTTTGGTTATGTTTTAGTCCTGGTTTTTGCTAGAACTTGATATTTTACCTTGTCCTGTGCCAAAAGTACCATGCCTTGATGGGACCTGGATTTCTATGAAAACAAACCATTGCAAAAATTATGATTCAGAGAATGAGGTCTGTTTTTCTAAATCTCTGAAAAGTTAACTTTCGGAAGACAGAATGTTTTTATCGAGCTACACACCAATAAAACAGCCTGTCAGAAGTTGTTGTGACAAGGATGAATGATCCTCTGAAGACGGAGGATACACGGCCTATTAAGCATCTTGTAGTTGTCGATACTGCATCTTGTGTGCTTTGATTTTATATTTATTTCTCATTAATATTGCTCTAGTTGAATGTAACTGCTTAATCACCATTTTCTCTGGCAACACAGGTATGTTGATTTCATATTCATTCACAGTAGCTCATTTAAATTGAATTCGAGGAGGAGGGACCTTCCCAGCTCCTCAGAGGTGTTGTCTTCCCTCCCCATCAATAGGTCTTAGGCACTATGCCACGCTGTAAGTGGAAAAATATATTTATTCTTAACTGGTCTGCTAGATTAAACAAAGCTGAAAAACACATAATGTGAGCACAGGTGTCTGGGACATTCCTCCCTGCTCTACACATAAGGGAACAAGTAATCATGTTTCCCACAGGAAAACTCCCCCTGCTCCCGCTGCAGGGGAAGGTGGTGGTAATTTAGCTTTAAGATAATTGCACATGCCAATTATACTTATTGAACCCTCTGTATAAATACCCCATTTTTTTTCCGCAAGCTGTCAGGCGAGGAAGCTTAATTTCCAAGAGTGAATGCATTTGATGCAACCATAAGCCACATAAGTGCTTTCTGCTGATAAAGAAATGGGTCATGAAGAGTTTTAAAGCTGTACTTTTTTGGCTGCCTCAGTCGAGAGGTGGATGCAGAGTGAAGTCCTCTGTGGAAAATATCATTGTGCCTAGCTATTCAGCCTTGTATAGAAGCACAATATGTTGCATTCAAAGTGACATTCCCCACTTCCCCCAGCCTTGCTTATGAATGAATGGTATGGGAATTTCACTGATAAAACCGGTGAACATGTCCCTTTGTGCTGCATTTCTGAATGGTGGGAGGGGGAACAGTAAGATACACAGTCTTCAAACACTAGATGAATCAATAACCAGCCTCACTCGCTGTTAAAGATAATGACTTGACCATGTAAATGGTGGATGGATTCAGATATTATGTTCTCCAACAGTTGCAACTACAGATGGAAAATAAGCCTTACAAAATTTTCTAATTTTGCACCATCACTTAAAAATGAACAATACAATCAGAAGCTCATACAGTAATTTCAGAGTGTAAAAATGGCTTCTTTCCAGTAATTCAATATGTAAAGTAGAAGGAGCACAAACCTCCACTAATACTGAACAATCGTCTAACTTCTTGTTACACCCAAATACATCATTGTTATTGCCCAACTTTTAACATACCCTTAGGATTTGGAATCAAGTCTCTATCTCTGTTAGTTTTAAAGTTATGGCTAAAAAAAATATAATCTAATGGCAGAAATCACAGATTCAGATCACTATCAAAATCGAATCAATTGTTTCTTGGCCCGAGGCTCATCTGTCTTTTCACTGGAATCCGTTCATAAGTTTTCGAGATGTTCTGCTGACAGATGGCTGAGCACCAATTACAATTTAGTTTGGTAAGCCTTTGATAAATATAGCTACTAAAGCGCAGGAAATCCATGTGGTAGTGATTTTTAATGCCCTCATGCAGGATAATTGGGTAATCTTTGGTCGTATTTTTTGCTGTTTATCACGAAAAAATTTGTTGTAATTCACTGAACCAGATAATCCTTCACTTGTCCAGCTTCACTGTGCTGACATGTGCCACGTCTCCTATGCACAAATAAACTTTGAAATGTAGCTAAAGACAATAATACTCCAATTCTCTGCTGTAACAAAATCAAAGATGGCCGACATACGCTTTCTTTGTCGGTGCTGTATTTCTATGCGATACGCTTGCTGCTGCCACTAGTGGTTAAAAGCTAGACTGCAACTAATTATTGGGCTTAAATGAAGTAAATCAAAAATCATTAGAACAAGAAGAGTGTTGTCAGTGTTGCGTGTTTGTGTATTTTATGAGCTCATTTTCTCAATATAAATGAGTAAATTAGAAAGCATATTGTGCAAAGGTCCCCATTTACACAGCAGTAAGCATACTGCTCAGAAGTAAAGAACAAGCTGTCCATCATTCCACAATGGAGATTTGGGGTATACTTGTCTTTACTCTACATCTCAAAAGTTTAGAGCATGTCAGTTTGGTGAAAGTACACAAGGGAAGGATACAGACATCCAGTTCGTAGAAATTCAATATAGTGTCTTTGTTATAGACCTTTCTTACTCTGTGGAGAAGCACGGGGCCCTTTGGTAGACACAACAACCAATACGACCAAAGACTGCCAAAGGATCCTGTATCAGGGCTATGATTGAAATAAAAATATCTACAAAGAAAATAGGCTTTGGACACCCACCCACAGTTATAACTGGATCATGGCACCATTGGCGATGCGCAGCTGGGAAGGCCACACTGCATACTGGGCGAGTGATGTAGTATTTAGATCCTCCATGGCACGTCAGCCAACCATTTCCTTTTCTCCTTCCTCTGCCTTGTCCACTCACGCAGACAGGCGATGCCAAACTCGAACCTGGAAGATAAGGACAGATTGTCAATAAATAATATGCGATGATGAAAGATACCTTGCGATGATGTACTGTTTAAATAGTGGTTCTCCTATTTCACAGTCCACACCTCCTCCTCCCCCTGTCTCTTTCACTCACACCAACTTGGGATGTTCAAGGACAGTTAGTCTGGTTTAAACTCAGCAGTTTTGACAAGGTCTAAGAGTCAAATGCCTTACATAGATTCTTGGCTGGGCACTTACATTAGCAGTCTGGCCCTGTGACGTCTATTCATTATTAAACAAAAGAACCAGGTCTGAAAAAGCAGCCGAGGAAAAGTACCCCAGTATAACGTAAGGAACTCAAATTTGGACGCAAGTCAGTCAGGTTTACCAGAGGAATCCCTCCCTTGATAGTATCCCGCTGCTGTGCGTTGTATTTATATGTGAATTTAGCTCCCCGGGTCTGCTCTGAACTCCGGTCTACGGCAGAGACTTACTCTTTTTTCAATTTATTTTACTCCTAATTTGCAAACTGGAGGAACATTAGTCACATCTCCACTGCCTGCCAACAGTCTGGGTGGGAAATGTTGCAGGGAAAAAAAAAAAAAACTAGCATCATGTTTCATTCGAATACATCTGAGAAAATGCTGCCTCTATGGGTGCTTATGCTTCAGCCAGTGATGTCTGTGTAGGCTGCATCAGCTCAAGGACTGGATGGCTGAGGACTGTATTTTAAAGGCTTTTTGATCGAAGATAATATGAATGGCAAATATGTTGGGGTATTTGTGTGTGTGTGTGTGTATTTTACAATGAACAGCAGGAACCCTGCAATTGTTTTACTGAGGCATACCGCTGTATAAAAAGGCAAATTGCCTGTGACCCAGTAATGCAGCAGGGAGTGCTTCTGCTTGATGTGCACAAGATTTTAAAATGATCTCCTTCTAGATTGCCCAGACTCGCTGTCCAATTTCCCAGACATGTCACAAATTGAGGGACGCATCTGAGGGCTGAGATCAAAAGTTTGGAATAAAAGATGACACCAGAAAGAGGAAGGAAAGAGGGCTGAAGATGACACCAGAAATGCTTGTCATGGCTTGGTAGCTGCAGTATATGAGAGCAACAAGCCTGTTCTGTGCTGACAAAAAAATAAAAATAACTACACTAAACTACAGTGACAAAGAGGCATTGCGATTAGTGCCAGGTAGTGTCACGCATGCAAGCTCACAATGACAGCACTGTGGCTGTGATTTGTCTACAACAGGCTCCCCACCTTCTACGCATTGTGAGTGAGCTAAACACAAGGAGACACAATATAGTACAAGAATCTGCCAAAATCCCTCCACTGGGCCAATGCAGCTTAAACATATTTTAATGGTAAGTTTGGAAACACAAGTGGTAGCAAGTGAGGTGCTGTCACCTGGAGGGAGCTGCAACTCGAATCGCTGACGTGCAGAAAATGTGCAGCCCTGAAAGCGTGTGTTTTGTGACATCAGTGCACATCAACAAATTAAAGGTGTGGTTTCCCTGGCTTTGGGACAGCACAGAGCATGTGTACGAGCTGAGCCGTCTAAGAATACATTGTGAATTCTTTTAAAAGAAGTTTCACATGTTAAATTAATTATATCTACCTCATTTAGCAGGGGACCAAAAAAAGGGTAACAGCAATTATTAAATATCTACTAAAGTTAGCACACAGGGCACACGTTTGAGTAAAGATTTTCTCTCCTGCTCTTCCTTACAGTTGATAAGTATACACACACAGAGAGGAGGCACCACTTGTTCCCTCTTGCAAATACCCATTTGTATTGTAATAATATGGTATACATTATTTTTTATAGCTGCTGAACCACATCCAAACAAATATTTTGTTTTTGAGAGCATGACACGATGTTAGTAATGTTGACTTTTCTATATTTCCCTGTTTCGGCTGTCAACAGTCTATAAAGTAGTATTTCAAGCATTGAAATGCCAGCACGCACTGTATGAAGAGGGACTGGTAGCATTAGCATTAGTCAGTTGCAGCCCACAAGAGCCCAGATGGCCTGTGTGTATCTCGACAACCTGAACTGTGTGATGTGGCACGAATACAAAAAGTCAATCTTATGCCACAGACTGCAGCAAACAATGGCTGACGACGAGGCTTGACAGCGTTTCACATCAACACAAGTTAATCAGCTGTGAAGGGAACACCTGCCACTGATTAATGTAGAATCACAGCAACAATGCCATGTGTGAAAACTGTCATACTGATTGTTGAACTAATGCCATAACTCAGGAAGGTAAGAGGGCGGTGGAAATAACTTTCTGCAGGTTTTGAGAATGTCAGACAGAATGGAACAAAGGAACCTATGTCACCCTGTAGCATGTTTGTGGTTCACTGAGTCTCTTTTAGTCCCGTTTTTAAATAAAATTGAAGACCACCCAATAGAATGATACATTTTGGCTGCTTTGCTTAGTTATCAGTGAGCTATGAGGTGAGATACTGAATCATTCTTACAATTTAGGCCAAATGGAAACTGAGGATATGTGTAAAAGATCACACCTATTTATCCCACCTCAATATGGCTTCACTCACTATTAAAACCGTCCTTCCCTTACGACTGCAACCACAGTGTTGCAGTCATACTGCAACACTATGGTTGCAGTATGGTTATTCAAATCAAAGATCTATGTTATCATGTTATCATAATCTATGGTTATTCAAATCAAAGATCATGTAAGATCATGTAAGATAAAGGATAATGACAAGGATCAAGGATAATGACCGTGTAAAATCAGTAAATTTTTGTGTTAAAATATTAGCTTAAAAAAAAGATTTCTTGTACATATCACCTGAGCTTTATTTTTTACTCAGCCTTTGACGTTCAGTTTTACTCCTCTCCAAACAGAAATGCTAAGGCTCTCGATAGGGTAAAATAAATAAATAAAAATAAGCCATAACCTTGCAACTCCACCAAGGTGCATGAATTACAAAGGACAGGAAAGAATTCAGCAGCTCTCTGGGAACAATTTGACCATGTTTTGGCTGCAACAGCCTTCATCATCAGTAGCATCCAAAATGGCTGCTTCAGAGCCCATAGAGCACAGTGACACCTGCATAATTACTACCACCTGGTGTAGAATGTACCATGAGGTTCTGTTTTCTCTCTTTTCTTTCTCTTTTCTTTTCGTACTTTCTTTTTACTTACTTTCTCTCGCTTTACTTTCTGCACTCAGGTATCAAGTACCATCAAGTGCTTTAGCCTCGACCGTATGGTGGACCAGCTTTAACAACTCTGCTCCTTATTTTGTGAGCTTTCTTGAAGGACACTGTTAGTTTCTCTTTAAAAGCCTCTTTCAAAGCAGGATCACTTCTGAACACACACTTGTTATCAACAACAACTTTCCTAATGCCCCCTGTTTTAGGAGTATTGTACAGTATAGCCTTCTGGCTAGTTATGTATAAATTAGCCTATAAGACAGTCCTCTCTTGTTTTATTTAATAGCTTTAGTGCAGCATTTTTCAGTTCATTTTGTTTTAGTCAGATTTTAGTCATTTATTTTACATTAGTCTTTGTCAAGTTTTAGTCAGAAGCACTTCAAATAATTTTAGCCAGTCATTTTAGTCAATTTAGTTAAATGACAGGACAACTTTTCTGTTCAGCAGAATTTAGTCTTTTCAGACCTGTCAGCCAATAAACTCTCCTCTAAAATATGATGGATGAAAATAGTGTTTGAAGGGGACAGAAAGAACAACTAAATTGAAATGGTATAGTTACTATTGAAGAAAAAAGCACAGTCCTGACCTTGACTGCTACTCATTTAGCTACCTGCTTGCTCAGACAAGGACGATCGTGTCTAGAGAAAATGTCCATGCATCCATATCAGTAGTAGCATGTTATCATATCACCTTGTTTTGATAAATGCAAACTATCCCTTTAAAGCTTTGTCAGATTCTCCAAGAGTATCTGAATTTTCATTTGTGTTACTCTTAAACCTAAGATATATTAATATGACTTTATGTTCACCTCTTTAACTCTGCCGATCCCACCAATGGGCTTGTCGCTCCATATGCATGCTGCATTGTTCAAACCCACAGAACTTTATTTTATATTCTAGTGGCGATCCCAGCGTTTCCAAAAGATACCAAATATGTTGATGTTAATCTAAGTGTGATGTAGCTTCAGTGAAGCGTTGCAACCAACAGAATATATGTGACATTTCTGTACAATATGGAGAAAAAGAATATTCTAACTGAAGTTACTTAAGGGGAAATTTAAGAGAAAATCAGACATCAGGCTAAAATGCACTGTCCTTTTTAAGAGCCGTGTTTTAGTTATGTGTACAGTAAACATGGCTTTAGAAAAAAAAAAGGCTTTCATGGGTACTGCATTTTAAATTTCTCTCGGTCACCATCTTGCAGTAATCCTTTACAGCGAGCGGATATCACAGCCATCAGGTCAGCAGTGTGTTGCTCATACATTCTCCCCTTCAGGTCTCCCTCCTCCCTCTCCCTCCCTCAGATTTGTAAGGCTAAGTCTTCAAAGGTAGAAGGACGAGGTGGGGGCAAGTTTCCAAGTTTGTAATCGAGTCTGCCTCTGACTTCTGAGCTCCCCTGGCTCCCACCATCTCATATTTCCCGGAGACCAATAATAACACCATCTTTTCCTTGCTTGCTTTGCTGTGGCATCATTTTGATGTACTCTCCAGTCAGCGGGGAAGAGAGGCGCTCTGGAGATATTATGTCGTAGTCTGTCCAATCATTCATTCTCGTTTATGAATTTTTGGTCTCCGGCCAACTTGCTAGAGCTCAGAACACTTTTCAGGGATATCTGGGGAACTTCAGAGGAGAAGTCACTCCAGCAGGTTATTATTGATATTCCTGTCACAGCCTCAGAAACAGCTTTGCCTGGAGGTGTCGTTAAACGTGAATTCTTAATTTGTGTTACATTGATTCAAGCAGGCTTAATTGCTTTTAAAGCATTTCAGAGTTTTCTCTTAGAGTATTTGTTCTACACATTACCTTGCTTTAGAATTTCCAGGACCAGAGTCATGCTCGTGTTAATCGCTGAATATAATAAATGTAGGAATTCAGCTTGGTGTCAGTAGTGTATTTTGATACATATTGACAACTTATAAAGTTCACAGTACACAGTTCATACCAACACGAATGCAACAAGGATGACAGTGTCTCACAGTGCAAGCCTTATGAACAGTGGACTATACCCTCTATATGTATATAACATATTATAGCTGTGTATTCAAGCCCAAGGCAAAATGAGAGCAGTCTGGAGCTGAACTCATATTAGATATCAATAAAACAATATAATAAAATGATTATCATCTCTTCCACATTTTCTGTTTCTCAACACATGCATGCATGTTGGGCAGAAATATAAACCTGATGACCATGTGCCGCACTGTACTGCTCATTCTGAAAAACATTACTGCAGCAACTTAATGGCCTACGTAAAAGTCCATTTGTCATTACTGTACAGATATTTCCAACAAACCAATTTCATTTATGGGTCTGTTTTTTTCTAGAGGCAACAAAACAGTAAAGCATAATTGAGGAAAACAGTTTATGGGTCTGCCTCATGAATGCAGCTGAATTACTGATTTTAAAGGCCATGGTACACTTACAGTGGGAAACCTCCACCCCCAAACAAAATTCAGGGCAGAAGGGCACTGATGAATAATAACAATATTAATTTGTACCCAAATACTTTACTGCTTCAAAATTCAAAATGTTAAATCTCACATAGTTAAGATAACTCTTTCCATTTAAAACTGATCCATAATCAGCTATTTTGGATGGGATACTTGCATGTTGCACCTGTTCATCGCACTTCAAATCATACAAACATAGATACATCATACAAGTGTTTATTTATTTATTTATTTATTGTGCTGATTGTGCTGCTACTCAATTTAAAGGTTCAATAAGAGGTCATCTTCACACTAGTCAAGTTGTCTGTTACTTGACTCACCAATCCAGTTCACACCTGCCATGGATTATGTCTCTTTAGAATTTGATCCTCTCATGTGAAACAACTACTTTTAGCCAAGCTAATAATAGCAGCACAGGGAAGCAGTTACTGTATGAATATTGTTGTTGCTTGTAAGAGGGCAGACAGTTATGTTATTTATGATGTTATATTGTTAACTTAAACCATATTAACATGCTTACTATTTGTAGGCACTCAGAAACTTTTGCCCCTCTCTTTGCTATGTGTTCCATCATTCGCTATTTTATTTCGTTATTTTGCTGTTTAATATCCAAATTAGCAGGAGAAAGCGGCGGCAAGTGCTCTTTCTCATATTTGATTTAGATGACTGTTTTATTTTCAGGAAAACTTGAATAACTCATTAATTCTGAGCGCTGGCTGTGATTGATGGCCACAGTCCAGGCCTGAATCGGGCAGCCTCAGTCGTGATAAAAGATTTAGGGGTGCCAAGCTTCAGGCAGTTTCTTCTCTGCGGATGACTGCAGGGGCTAGCCTAGCTCGGTCTGCCCCTAACTTATACTGACTAATTTATCGTTCTGCTCGCCCGGGTCACATTTCTGAAGCCAGACCTGGGAGCGGGCTCTCACAGTGGGACAAGCAGGCAGAAGGAGCTCCCCCAGGACTGCAGTGGCTGCCACTGTGACCTGGTCCTGCCATGTTGGGTCAGCACAGCTCAACTTTGATCATAATGGAGTCAAGTGAAATGTCATCTTGTGGAGAACATATGGGGCATGTGAGAGATAGGACTCAAAACATTATTGTCTCATGGCATATTTTTGTGATTATTAGAATAGTGTGAGGCAGTAATAATGGCGACAAGAATGTGCCTGATTAGTAGACAATCAAAGATATGATCATGTACAGTAAATCTAAGATCACATCAGATAAAGCGATTCAGTCTTGCACTTGATAGTGGTTTTGCTTGTTTAGCCTACTGTTCTTATTAAACTCCACAGAACTAGTGTAAATGAAACTTAATGCTGCCCTTAAGAGTTTTAATTTACTGTGTAAAGTTGCATGCTAACTGCAGGTGTGGCCACTATCATGCTCACCACTGCCATTCAAAGTATGGTTATATTGTAAATTAAATGATGTTACTGGAATCTTTTCTTCTTCTTCTTCTTCTTTTTTATAGACTTAAGATGTGATACAGTACATGAAGAACAGGCTCTTACAGAGGATAACACTAAATCAATACATTTCATCCTCTGGAGATTCTCCTGAAATGATTCATGGATGAGAATTGCAACATCTCCTATAACAATAAAGGGGCAGCGCAGCATTTATCTCATTAAAGTTGGTTTTACTGTTCAGGGCATTGATTCCACCCGCTTGTGACGTGTCTCTTTTCACAGGCTTATTATGCTTCAGTGTAGGGTCAAAGGTTGGCAACGGGAGCCCCCAGATTCATTAGCTAATTAAAGCCAGCTTCCTGAGTGGGAGTTGAGGTCTAACACTCGCTCCTGCACCTTCCATCTCTCAGACTTCAACATGTTGGCTAGCTCTGCTGAGTTCTGAGTTCCCTTAATGAGGTTTAGACCACGGATTTCTTCGATGAAAGATTCCCCAGTGTCAAAGTCCCCCAATTATATGCCCTTGTGGAGGGAAAATATATATAATTATGAATCTGATCATTGCTAATTAAACCTTGGGGATTTGATCCAAGGCAGTGACAGTGCAGTTGAGAATTTTGTTTGGGCTGGGAAATAATTGACGTAAATAACGGCGAAGAGTGTAGGAACAAGGGAAGGCTGCTTTTCTGGAGGAGACTCTCTTAATAACAAGACTCACTGTTTGTTTGACAGAATGTAATAGAAATGTACAGGGCTTTGCTGGGCTTGAGAAATTTAAGTTGTTTGAATTGAATTTTGTTGAAAAAAATTGCGTACTTTTCCTGAATTATTTCAGCCGTGAAGAAGGAACACTGAGTCTTGTTGGGGGGAGCGGAAATCCTCATCTTGACTTCAACTGACAAAGCAGGACACCAGTAGCCTGAAGGTTGGAAAGGGAAGCTTGTAGGGAAAGTCAAGTTAAGCTGCTCAGTCGCCAACAGGAGAAGACTGTTTGTGCTCAAGGAGAAAATGCATGCCGAGCAAACTCTTCCCTCCATAAAGGTTTTAAAAAATATGTCCAACGTAAAGCCACATGAACCTGACACCTAACAATTACGGACTCAACACAGCTGCCAATTTGTTCATGTCCATCTCTGGTGTTTTCTTTATTACATAATTAGTCAGAGTGTTGGTAGATGTGATTTCCCTCTATGACATGCCATCATTAGCTCTGAACCTGCCAGTAAAAACACGGCCCCCAGGAGAGAACTAATTTGTGGCGGAGACTCATTTAATAGCTTTGGTAATTAGTGGGAACATTATTATTATTTCCCATGCACACTTTGCTTACTGCACATATGAGTCGGTCCATGTTGTAATGCATGACACACTGTATTTTATGAACACACACTGATCTCATGTAAACCCAGTGCCTTACAAAAGCTTTGGGTAGCAGACCTGGGTCCAACTGTTTTTACGAATAACTGTTAGCAGTAGTTTTAACATACTTAGAGTTGTGTATTACAAAAAAGTATAGTAAACCGATTTTCCAACACTATCCAGTCACAACCTGAACTTTTTGTTTTTCATTGCTCTATGGCACTTAACATAAAATTCCTAAAATGAAAAATAATATACGTATGTAACATGTTTTTGCACAGCACTTATTCCAAAGTCATTATCTTAAAAATACTTGTACAGTCCTCACACTCAAAGCATATCCCTTCAACACCACTTTAAAAGTACTGACATTTAGAGATCCATAGTAAAATGTCAAATAAGCAGGCCTAGCTGTTAATGAAGTAGCAAGTCAGCATAGTTTCCAGCTCTGTAAAAACAAGGCACCTCTGACATTTCAACCTGGGCCTCCATAATCTGGTCTTTGGTGGCCTCTCAAATTATTGAATTGCTGTCCTCGTACTTTGCATCTATGCGCAACTATGCAGAGTCACATTCAGAGAGCGCTCTGGGGTACGGAAAGATGATGCCGGCAGAACAGTGTTGACACAGCAGCTGTGTGTCTGCTGATGCTACATTACAGTTGTGTCCCCGACTCTGAGCTATTTTGCTGAGATAGAGCGCGTTAGCGGTGACTTTGACAGCATGTCTTCACAAACAATGTTGTCATCAAACCCAGAGGTGATTTTCATTACGCAAGAGAAGCTTCATGGATGCTGTGTAGACTTGTTGATGTGTATATTATGATGATGATAGTCACAGTAAAAATAACAATAAGATACTGATACTTTTAAAATACAACCAGAGCAAGGAGTTTTTGATGATAGTGATGCATTTTTCATGTACAAAGATGACAATGCAACCATAAAACCAAGTGGTTTTTTTTTTGTTTTTTTTTTACGTATACCTAGCATGGGCCCTTCACCCCATGTGTCCTGCTGGTTTGGTGCATGGAAGGTGAGTGCAAGTAGAGGGAGACTGAGGTTTGTACATTTTGCCCAGTGGATGGCACTAGAGGAAAGGTCATAGGGGCATCAAAATCAAAAGGAATCTTCAATTGAGGAGTATAAATGCTCTCACCAAAAATCAATGCAATCTGCTGATTAGATTTAGTGTTATCTTGTGTGCAAATCTGACATTTTGGCCTGATGGTGGCACTACAACAGAGATAATGAGGTCACCAAAATTGACAGGGTTCATCCTCTGAGGAGCTCACCAAATTTTGTGGCAGTTGGCCCAGTATATTTCCTATTTGCCATCAGAAAAACAAAACAAAAACAGCAACAACAAAAAACAGATTAGTATGAGGGCCAGCGTGAATACAGCATGGAATCAGACCATTATAGGATGGTAAACTTGTTACTGTACAGTAGAGACCAACTTAACAACTTGAGGAATTAAATGTATTGGGGTTAAGTTGAACAGGACAATTTAAATAATGTCAAATTAGATGTCATCCACAAAAAAAGAGATTTTAAGGACTCAACAATGTTCAAATCAATGCCACTCCGAGTGTTTTCAGGCACATCAAGCAGGTGTAAACAAGCAGAAGGAATTATTCAAAAATATGTAATATAATCCAGCGCATAATACTTACTATACAGTGCAGTGCTACCTCCAGTTGACCATTCATGCAAGGGTGTAATATTACAATACCAAGGTCTCTGAATGCGTTTATCATACTGCACAGCATTTATAGTCTGCAGTCAACTGCACAACCACTGCATCAACCATGCTGATGTTCCTTTAGTGTATATCGCACATGTGAGAGGTGAGTCATTTCTGCAGTGTCCAGTCCTGGGTCCTCAAGAACAGCCATACCCAGAGTGACACAAACACACACACACACACACACACACACACACACAGCCCAGCATGACAACCCTGTCTTCCTAATGGTGATCAATAGCCTATAGGCTTGAGGAAACTCAGTGTTCTATCTGTCGCTGGACTGAACCATGTTACATCCAGATGAGGGGGTGGGAAAAGAATGGTTGAGGTGGGCCAGCCCACTATGTACTGCATAATGAGGCCCCTTGGGGATGCCACATTACATGTGGAAATGGCTCCAATTAGGCCATCCAGCTGTAAATTCCATGGAAAGTGAGGGTTAGACAATAACCAAGTTAGTGGGGAGGTTATGGATGACAGTGTTCAATGGCTCCTATAATCAGGTGCTATCAGGGCTGCATTCAATCACACTACCCCAAGCCAGTGCCTCTTTCCACTGTTTAAAGTCTGCTGATTGCACAAATCAAAGGTTACTTTTCCTCAAACACACAATCATGCCTGTTTAAGTCCCTCATTCATGCACCGTGGCCGATATGGGAATCCTGCTCTATGCAGCTTTTGATGATATTACTAATGCACAACGATCATTGTGATTATATAGTCACTGCTTTCCATGACTTGTCATTAGATGCCAAATGCATGTAACATCTGAGAACATCCCCATCTGGATGGGCAGCAATTATAATAATTCTCGCCTTGGGTGAAGGTTTGTTCTTTCCCTACGCATTTATCACTTCAAGCGTACTGTAGACCCAGATCATAATCTGTTTGCTTGGATGAAATGAAATTGGAAATCTTTCATGACCCCTTGGAGGAGACATGGCCTCATAAGTTTGATGAATGGATCTATTGAAGTACGACTGACCCCTCTGGCCCTTTGACCTTTAACTTAGCACAGTGATTTCTAGTTGGATAGATGGAATATAAACGCTAGCGAGTAGAAAGGTCACTGGCTCAACATAGCCACTCATCCAACTCTAATCATGTAATAATGTCATATGTTAAATTGCACTGTGTGCTTCATTATAGTCATGGCAGTGCCACAGAGGATTTATTTGACCTTTTCAATTTTGGATGTATCTCCACTGTTCTTGAACAGCTTGATTTACGGTAATTTATTAATGCTGCAATTTTTTGCAAATGTAAACAACTGCTTTACAGTATTACTGTTAATGCAGCTTTTGTAAGACTAATGCTTTCTTGTCACATATTGTCAATCCTTACATTGAAAGTTCATAGAATTAATTTGTGTGTGCAGGGAAAAAAATCTCCAAATCTGGTTAATCACTGGGTGAGCAAAGCCAGTACTGGGAGGACAGTGTTCAACATGAGACATGAGACCTTTAATCTGGCTTTAATGAGTAGGACGTGTTTTCCTTGTCTGTCTGCAGCATTTGGAGATACCAAACAGGCAGAGAAATGGCCCTGTCTCTTTCTAATGCTGTTGCATTATGGTATAACCTTTAGCAGAGCATCAAAGAGGATTTTCAGTGGCTCACTATTGATTATAATTTCTTTGTCCAGTTCAGACTGACATAGATTGATTTTTATACAGCTCAGAGTTAGAGCAGAGCTGAGAGGTTTTGGCCTCGACAAAGCACACACAAACATACAGTGTATGATGATCCTACACCAGAAGTAAGTGGTATATGGATTCCTTTTGCAATTTGCTTCAGTCCTGTGTGTGTGTGTGCGTGCGTGCGTGCGTGTGTGTGTGTACACGTGTGAGTCTGTGCCTATGTCAATGCCTGTCTGGCTGTGTCTGTACCTTAACCACTCGACTAACTTGACGTGTGTGTCTGTGTGATTCTCAGCAGATGCGGTACCTTGTGCTGTGGTTTTGAAAGCAACACAAAATGTTCAAAATAATCCTCCCTGTTGTCAACATGGGTTTCCTTTTATCATCCTCCATAATGAAATCAGGGACCGACTATGAATCACGCTCTGTTCATTCATGTCTTTGTTTGTTACTTCCTACGTCTGTCCATCACACACAATACCTCCGAATACTTCTGAACAAAACTTGAAGGTAAGACTGCATCTCACACAAGAATTTTCTACAGTGATTTGTCTAAGAGGGGCGCTACAATTACAGATCCAAACAAGGTGCTGCTGATTAGCCCAGGGGCATCGTTTGTTGGAAGCAAAATGTTCACCGCGGTCATTTAGGCAACTATATGTGCTATAATTCAGTTTCAACCAAGTGCTAAATCACTGCGAATGCCCACATATTCTAATCATATACAGCCTTGAAACGCTTGTTTTTTCCAAAGGCTCGACACCATACACCATGGCCATATGCTAAGCTGGAAAATAGAGCAGTAAGATTGCCTCAGAGGGATTGTTGCGGCTGTATGGCTGCAGGGCTAGACGCTGTTGGCATATCCCTCTTTCCCTCCCAGCAGAGACGGTGAAAATCTGGAGGGCTTGTACTTTGGCGAAGTCTGTTGTCCTGTTAACTGATGCTGGCTGGGCTGGCCCAGGGCTGTCTTATGACACACACGTACACACAATGCACACGTTCACATGCTGATGAGGCCTAATGGGCTTCGGGGCCATTGAAGTTCTTTACCAGTCTTCAGGATCCTCCCACGTGTGTGTGTCTGTGTGTGTGTGTACCTCATCAGTCAACTCAAGCCCAACTCATACAATTCCCCAGAACCTCGCTGAGTCTTAGTGCAGTCCTAGTTATCTCATCTTGCAGGAGCTTGCTGTGTGCAGGTACCATACAGCGTTGCAGCCAACTGGCTCATGGATAAATCCTAAAATGTCTAGGAGACTGAACCAGTTATTTAGGTCATGTTGGTTCCCTCTGGTTTATGTGGAAAGGATTTGTTCAAATGCTGAGTGTGGAATGCTCTACTTTGCTCATTTTGACCTTCCGCACGCTCAAATTCTGCACTGGGTGTCTATGTATGCAGTATGCAGTGTGTGTATTGCGGTAATTGTGCTGTACAATTCCTATGTGAATGGGTTTACTCTCCAAAACCGGGTTGCTGTGCGCTGAATAATTCACAGTGCTCAAGAAGGAAACATTAAGAGACATTTCTCATGATAACAATAAACTTGCAAAGAGTTGCATCATGATACAACACGTTTTATCCCTTCTAACCTTACAATAAGACGCTATCCATGTCTGACAAATCTTGTTTTTCAGTGTCCTCACCCACATTAGGTTATGCACTGCAGTTTGATGATGTTGCAACATACTGTGCTACACATTCAACGGTTCATTCAAAGTGTCTACTTGTAATTTTGAATGCTTTTAAACATTTAGATTATTCTACAATGGAAAAAAAGTGAGTTATTCCTTTTTCTGCCAAATGTATTCTACAAATAAATGCTGCTCTGAAGTAATGAGCAATTATTTGATGATTTAGTTACAAAAAGTTCAAAGGTCTACTTTAGTCTAAAAACATTTAGAAATGACCGGTGGAAGACAGGGCAAACTGCAGAGAATGAAAACATATCCTAAAAGCATTCATAATATATTAAAGCATTTATAAAGGGCTGATTTTTTTTCCTCAAAAATTTTTAGGTCAGTGATTTGCATGGTTGCTTGGTTTGTATGAATTAATGCTGCAGAAAACTGCCAAGGGCACAAATGTTATTGTAGTGTAGGTGGGAAGACCTAGTAAATATCGATGCATGTTGATGCATTTCCTTGGAATTACCAAATGTGTGTATTACTATCTTTGATATTGCTCATTTCCCCCTCCATGTGAGTAATCACACACAATGATGTGCTTCATGCTCGGGATTTCATCATTAATCACAGGATGATTCACCAGGTAATGCCCTGAAATTGAAATGAGAATATATTCCTTGTAGAATTTTTACCGTGTCAGGTTTTTGTCATTACCGAACAAAGCGCTTGCGTGACAAAGGGCACTGCGACAAGCTTACGGTTGGTTTTCCTATTTGCATGGAGGGACAGCGAAGATGAGGAATGGATTCCCTCTATTAAGAATAACAAGCTCACCATGCATCACTGAGTTGAGGCTCAGACTGGAAGTTCATGGATGCCTAGTTTGCAGGCACAAGGAGAAAATACAATGGCTGCTTTTTTGGGGGGAAGGCGCATTCTCACTTAATAATTTATGTTCCAATTTCTTGTTCTACAAAAACCTCGCTCTCTAGCGTGTTTATCATCCAGGGCAAGGGAGAGACACAGTACGCTAGCACAGAATAGGAAACGCATTTACTGTTAATAACAATGCCTGGGGGTAGGATATAGAGAATGATGGCCTATTCTAAACCTGCTATGCAGCCTTAGGGCACAATACACGTTACTGTGCTGCATATTGTGCTCTGCATATGCATTGCTGTGCCTCTGTTTAGGCACATTTAGAACAGGCCCTTTTTTTCAAGTTCATTAATTTATAAAGCCTCTCATCACAGGCATGTGTCAGAGATGAGATAATAATGTGTTAATCTACCACAAAATATAAAAGCAGATTACCACATACAGTATACCCTGTGTTATGGTTTTATGTAGGCTTATTCTAGGCCTAAATACACTATCTACACTATAACATCTAAACTGCTCAATCTTCTCTTTTTCATATGTAGATACTGTGAGTAATAGGCCCATTCTTGCTGACCATATTTCCCCTTATCCACTTACATTAATCTTATCCGCTATCCTCAAAACTCCTAATTATTTAACCGCGTATTGAAATTTTTAAATCAGACCATGTTGTATAGCAACTGCAAGTGATTTCGTGTAAGCTTTAACTGATAATGTGCACTCCAACACTCCAACTTTGGTTTTTGAATAATCAAATCTGAAAGCGTAATTCTTCTGAATACTTGGATTAAGTGAATTTATGTCATTTGTGTTCTTAAGTTGAATTTTTTTCCCCACTTGGTTTCAGTTTCAGTTTTCAATTTTTAATGCACATTAAACACAAACAACCTAATGTTTTTTTCTGCCAGTATGTGTTGGCCATAAGAAATGGGAGGAAGATATAACGTTGAGGGTTTGTCTCATGGTCTTTGCATCTGTGGTGTTAATTTATTAGAAAGATTGTGTGCTGTCTGGATGGTCTCTTTCTCTCTTCCCTTGCTCTCACTGTCTGTCAAACTCTCTCTCACACACACGCACACACTTTTCCAG